>PVIR01036652.1:0-15952 GCA_004026965.1 Petromus typicus | reverse complement strand
CTTTGTGGTTCAGGCTGGCCCTGAGCTCAGCCTCAAACTCACATCACAATCCTCCTGCCTCTGCCTCCCGAGTGCTGGGATTACAGGCGTGAGCCACCACGCCCGGCACTGTGGTACGTGGTACTGGTTGCTGCTGGGTGTGGGTCTCCACACCCAGTATTGTATGTGGTTACTGGGGATCGAACCCGGGTCCTTGCGCTTGCGAGACAGGCGCCGGAACCACTGAGCTAACTCCCCGGCCCCCAATAGAATTTTTAAGCAGTCTCATCTAAACCTTTTCTAAAATATACAATGGAGGAAATAGAAAATAATTACTTTCTATAATATGTTGCATAATTTATAACATGTATCTTCATGTTGAATGCCTAATACATATAACCACATAAGTGACTTTCAAAATAACTAGGCTGAATGTAAGAAGCAGCTATGAAACTCTACAGTACACAAACCAAACTATGCTGAAAACAAGTGAATCAAACAGGCATGGGGTGAATAGGAAAGTTGGGGGGTGATGAGTACCTTTATTTTGATTGAGGTGATGATTAGTTTACCTACACATCCAAACTTACTAAATTGCATATTTTACACATATGTAATTTGTTGTATATTATACATTAATAAGTTGTTCAAAATTATCCATCTTTATGCCTTCTTACTAAAACAAAAGTTCAATAAAGACAATTGTGCAATGTGCATTCATTTCATAGGTATGAAAATGTCTTTCATTTGAAAAGCAAAAAAGGCTGCCTGAGTTCATTTAGTGATTTCTTAATTCTCACCATTACAAATTCATTTCACTGACTAAGGCTTGTCCTGTTAGAATGCAAGCCATCTAAAAGAACACAGTGAGCTTTCTTAGTGTAATATGAGAACAGAACCCTACTTAACCATTTCTTAACAGTAAGAGCCTGGAAATGCTATTAAAATCTTTTGCCTTGTTTGTAAAATGATGACAGCAATGGCACTAACTCATAGAATTGTGAGGATTAGATATAGTATTCCATATGTTATATTCTTACCAAGTAGTATGCACAGAAAAGGTAATCAATAAATGGTATTATTATTTTGGATACTTTCTTGAAAACAATATGAAATCATCACTATCCCAACTACTACTCTAAGTGACTTCATAGAATAATGAGACAAACACCACAATTACTAAGTTATCAATGGGAGAAAAGCATCAACAAAACTGCAGAAAACAATGACAGCTAAAGAGTCAGGAATGCTTAATTAGGTCAGAGGGGAAAAAAGAGGTCCAGAAAACCAGAGGGAAAAACAAGAATGAAAAAAAGCTATTCTAAGAAGAGGAAGGAGTGTGTCCATAGAAGAACATCCTTAATCATCAAAGGAAGTGGAAAACATTTCTATGCTTGGAGAACCAAAAATCACAGTACCTGTAGTGATAAGGATTTCATTGCATGTATAACAAAGAGTCAATACTTGAATGCAAGGAAATCAGGTAATCAATCAGATTGGCATTTTGGATTAAGAATTCTGGTGGCAAGCCAGAAGTGTTAGCACGTACCTGTAATCCCAGCTTTCGGAAAACTGAGGCAGGAGGAATGCCATGAGTTCCAGGTCATCCTGGACTACACAGCAAGGTCAAGACAGCCTTAGCTACATAGCAAGACCCTGTCTTAAAAAAGACAGTTGGTAGATTGAGGAGAGAAAGAAAGGTAATCAGTATAGAGGCAACTATGGCAAAATCATCCTCTCTAATCCACAGGAGATATGTTCGAAGACCCCCCCACCAGTGGACATCTGAAACTTCAGTAATATATATGAAGCTTTTTCCTATACATATTTATGACAAAGCTTAACACATAAGTTAGGTGCCATAAGAGACTAACAACAACAGTAAAACAGAACAAATATAGGGCCGGGGAGTTAGCTCAGTGGTTCCGGCGCCTGTCTTGCAAGCGCAAGGGCCTGGGTTCGATTCCCCGGTGACTACATACCATACTGGGCGTGCAGACTCACACCCAGCAGCAATCAGTACCACATACCACTGTGCCGGGCGTGGTGGCTCACGCCTGTAATCCCAGCACTCGGGAGGCAGAGGCAGGAGGATTGCTGTGATGTGAGTTAGAGGTTGAGCTCAGGGCCAGCCTGAGCCACAAAGTGAGACCTTGTCTCAAAAAAAAAATAGAACAAATATAGCAATATTACAAGTTATTTTAAAGTTATTATTTCTGGAATTGTCCATTTAATGTTTTTGAACTGTAGATGACTGTAACTGTAGAAAGTAAAATTGGCTAAGTGGGGGGCCGCTGTCATGAGGGAAATTATGAGGTTATGTCAGAAATGTAATTAGACAATTTTAGAATGAAGGATTCTTTGTAAAACTGACAGTATTTGGTGTCTCAACAAAATATTAAAAGAGAAAGAATCACTGATAACTACAGTACATGTTTCTAGTTTGGGTTACTGAAGATTACTGTTAGCATTAATTTTACTTAGTTTGACTCAGCCTCCTTTTGTTTGAATCTAATACCTATTTGATTATTCAAAAGACAAAGAGTAGATGAGGCAGCATGTGTGCCTGCCTATAATCCCAGCTATCTGGAGGCTGAACCAGAAGAATTGTTCTCTAACCAAGAAATGTGAAGGCAGTCTAGGCACTTTAGCAAGATCCTATCACAAAATAAACTAAAAAAGGGCTAGGGTCTAGATCAGCGGTATTGCACATGCTTAGGTGGGTTCGACTCCAGTATGAAGGAAAGAAAAGGCAGAGGCCATGGAGTCGCATAGGGTAAAAGAGAATAACAGTACATCTGAGGAAAGGGGCAACTTCCAAGGGCAGCTAGGTGGAGGACTTCAATGGGAAAGTCAAAATCAAATACACAAAACAGAGAAAACTGATGAAGCACTATCAAAAGGGAAGCAAGAAGAAATAGCAAGGTAACAGACAGCAGGATACAAAAAGGCAAGTCTCATTATGGGTTCTATTAACTATAAAAAACTATTCAACCATCCAAACTAGAAAACTGTCAGAGCAGCAACAGGCTGGGGTGGAGCTCAGTGGTAAAGCGTGTTCTTATGGTGGTCATGTCCAGCGGGGGAAATGCAAACAAAGTCAGGGAAAACTTAAATTCAACCCCATAAAGTTAAGTTCATAATACAGATTTTAAATTTACTGAGAAAACAAAACATGCAGGTAAGTAACAATTCACATCTATTTGTATATTGCAGTTATATTTTAAACTCACATTTCAATTTCCCATTTCAAATATTACATCTTTTTATATCCATGTTGGAGCATCTAAGAAAACATATTTTCTCCTTCATAACTGTCAAAATCAACGATGTTTTTTTCAGAGACATCTTAATGTATGTGGTTAAACTAAAGGTCAAACAAATCCCTTCCCACTTATTTGAAGATGTCTCGGTAGGAATCGATATAGAATGACTTCATTACTGGTAAGTGGTTAACTCTTTTGCAGGAGTGTCAGTGAAATGTCACGCTCACGGTGAGCATTCATGGTGAGCAGTCAGACATTTCACTGGTTACATTGTCACTTCTTTAGACAATGTGTTAATGAAGGGAGTCTATAGACAAAATGGAAAGGCAGTTGTTGAAAAGATTAAGTGAAATATTTTAAAGAGATTTAAAAATATTAAAATGAGACATTAACAACTAATGTAAGTACATGTTATAATAACACATTATTAAAAATCCTTGAAACATTTTTTTCTCTTGCAGAAGCTATTAACTGGATAAAAAAAAAAAGTCTCAGTAGCAGCCAAAATAGAATTTATTATAGTAATGTACATTTCTCCTTAGGAAATAACCTCCTTTCTCATTTATTTGCATTTATTCCAACTATTTCAGTGACTAATTTAGGACAGACTATTATATTTGTTTTGGAAATAAAGTTACTTGACAGCAGAGATTGTGCTAATCATCAATCAATACACAGTAAATACAGCATCTACTGAGTAAATGATTAAAATCTAAAGATCTTTTCTTTGTAAATTATTCAAAAATTAAAGGGCTATATTAATGATTAATCAGTCTCACTTATCATATCCAGTATGACAGGAAATATAGGTATTAGAATCATTACATTTTCATACTTCTTCAGAGCCATTCATATTCTGATTTCTTTACCTGTATTTATTATCTTTAAAAACTTCCTAGCTATATATATCATTTATTTTATGTATCAGCATAACACACTAATTATTTCCTTCCTTGATATTGTGTTTTGAGTTTCATTCTTCCTGAAAACAAAAAGTGCTAAAATGTAATCATCCATATGGAAAAAGGTAAAATACAAATCAGGGAATGGTTAGAAAAAGGGATAGTCAATCAGTATTCCTGCAAGTCATCAGTTTTAAGAAGCATTAAAATACCTTCAAAATTGGTTCTAAACAATTTGATTACTATACTTTTCTCTAACCAATACTTTGGAAAGCTAGGATTAATCTGTATATTGTTAACAATATTTTAAAATACTAATACAGACTAGCACAACATTTGAAGTGTAGCCAAAATGTTATATTTATGATATTATGATTTTTATTTATATCTAGGCAAAAACAGTACTTTTCAAAACGCTGAATTTCTCTATTAAAGTATGAATTTTAAGATTAAAAAGCATTACGTATCCCTACATTGTACCAATAAACTCAATTTTTAAAAAAGCAACAAAAATGCATCATCAGGGCCGGGGAGTTAGCTCAGTGGTTCCGGCACCTGTCTTGCAAGCACAAGGACCCGGGTTCGATTCCCCCCAGGGGTAAAGTCATAAAACCTGATACAACACATAACCTCAACATAAAATAAAACCAACCTACTTTAAGATGATAATGCATTTTGGTATAGGTAACTGATTATTTAGATCTAGTAAAAACTCTAGACAAAGGGGATACAAATCAGAACCACCGGGTAGCTTTTCCAAATCACAGGACATGTTGCGACATCATCTAAGTGGAGAGACATGGAACTCTACAAGGATAAAACCCAGACCCTGTTTCTGAAAAGGCCATCCAAGTGAGTCTAGCACACTGTTAAGAACCATGACCCAAAACATGAAAAAGTGCAGATGACGCACGTCTGCAGACAAGCAACCCCAAGTTCAGGTCCAAGCATGGGCTGAGCCAGGAATAAAACAGGCGAAGCAATTCTGACTAGCTGTAATTCCTCTTTCTCTACTCAAGAAAAGCTTATTTAAATATAGGCAAGGGGGTCGCGGATTTGGCTCAGTGGTTCCGGTGCCTGCCTTGCAAGCACAAGGACCCGGGTTCGATTCCCCGGTAACCACATACCATACTGGGCGTGGAGATTCATGCCCAGCAGCAGTCAGTACCACATACCACAGTGCCGGGCGTGGTGGCTCACGCCTGTAATCCCAGCACTCGGGAGACAGAGGCAGGAGGATTGCTGTGATGTGAGCTGGAGGATGAGCTCAGGGCCAGCCTGAACTACAAAGCGAGACCCTGTCTTAAAAAATAAATAAATAAATAAATAAATACAGGCAAGGAAAAAATGTAATTTATTTTAATAAATCACTTACAAAACAAACATTTTAACTGTCATCAGTAATATTTTTCTTCCCATATAGCTCTGTGTGTTAAAACATCACAGTTGAGAACAGCTAAATTGAGTGCGCCTCCCTTAGGGAGCTGCTGAGTAACACATTTTTTCCAAGATCCAAGGGAGCAAAGGAAGCTAATTAATAATACATTTTTCTGAAAACTGTCTTTCTATCATTTTGGAGAAAAACAAAATAAGATCTATTATTTTTTATTCTAACAAGGTTTATCAAAGTTTATTTGATATACTTCAACAGGCTGACTTTCAACTGGGCAGGTATTAAGAATCCCAAGTAATAAAATTTTCAGATGAATATTCAATTGATATTTGCAGCACAAGGCACGCAATATGAAATAATTTGGAAACTGAGATTCCATTGCCATGGGAGTGGGAGACAATCAAGTCTTAAAAACTTTTTTATGGCCTAGGATGAAAAAGTAGAGAAATACTTAAAATCTGCTCTAGATTATATAGGCATTTAAATAAAAAATACACATTGGGGCCAAATCATCTCCATTAAGATTGCCAGAGTTAGAAATAAAGTTATAGGAGGACCAGTTAAATATGAATTTCAAATAAACTTTTTTTTTTTTTTTTTTTGAGACAGGGTCTCGCTTTGTGGTTCAGGCTGGCCCTGAGCTCAGCCTCAAACTCACATCATGGCAATCCTCCTGCCTCTGCCTCCCGAGTGCTGGGATTACAGGCGTGAGCCACCACGCCCGGCACTGGTATGTGGTACTGGTTGCCGCTGGGGTGAGTCTCCACGCCCAGTATTGTTATGTGGTTACCAGGGATTGAACCCGGGTCCTTGTGCTTGCAAGACAGGCGCCAGAACCACTGAGCTATATCCCCGGCCCCTCAAATAAACTTTTTTTAAAGTGCAAGATATTCTATGAATATCTGGATTGTGTGCCTACAAACGCAGCCACGTGCCCAGAGGATAGATGGGAAAAACTTGGAATGAGAGAAAATTCTAAGTCCCTTATTTGAGAAAAGTACTAACCCTGCTGCAAACGTTCCAATTTATGATTCATTATTTGACTCCCCCTAGTCATTACCTCAAATCATTCTTTTCCTTATCACTTTAATTTTTCACACCACTGTTAACTTTTTCATGTCTAACATTTCTGAAATTCCATTCATGTAAGTGTGCAGATTTATATTTTAAAAAAAAGTTATCTCTGTAGTTACCCACTCCTAACTTCCAACTCTATTATTAAAGCTCTACATTCATCCATTTTTTTCTCCATTGCTCAAGAGGAAAAACTGATTTTCTCTTAATTCACACTACAAAGAGCTGGTAGGCAGCGTGATTTATAAAACAGCTTCTTCATTTACTTTCCATTAAGTTACACAGCCAAATAATACTTTAAGAGGTGACTAAAAACAAATTAAATCTTAAAACATTTCATCTAACACTATTAGTACCACAGCTACGTGCTATATAAAGACATTTTGCTCTTTACTAAACAAAAAGTTTTAAATTCAGACATCAAACATCTTAACTATAAATAAGATAGAACCATAAATTATATAAAAATAATGACTATATGCATAACTTCGAGGAGCTTGGGAATATTCTTTATCATTGTGCCTATCTAGAATCAAGATGTGGGATTTTTTTAAAAGGTACTGAAAAACTTTAATAGCTGAACTGAGAAATCCTAAATAATCTAATTCATCTGATCAAAATCTAGAATCATTATATGGAGTCCCTACTCTCATGGCACTGATATAATTTTGCTTATCAGATGATAATCTGTGTTATTTTTACCCTATGAGCTTTACTTATTTAACTACACATACCTATTTACATACGACATCCGGTGAGAAATGAAAGTCTTAAGTGCTTAGTAATCAATAAAAATAGTTTTTGAAGTTTTAATAGAACTTTGCTTTAAACAATATAAACTAGAAATCGATAAACTAGGTAATTTTTTCCTGTCAAGTAAATTACTGTTTCAAAACAGGGTGGGAATTTACAATTTCCTTAGTAAATCTTTCTCTCTCTCTAGTATAAGGTCTTTATAACTGATTAAAGTATACTAGGATTAATTTTTTTTTTTGCCTACTGGTTTTAAATAACTAAATTACAATTTAAATAACTTATTATATTTTAGATAGCTCCATATTACAACACGAGAAAAACAAACAAAATAACCACCCTGCCACTTCTAGACCTTTAAAACTTTCATTTCCCCCCTTCATTTAGGGAAAGTCTTTCTAACAGTACAATATATAATATCACTAAACAAGCTTAATTTGTGTCACATTTTTAATCATGTGGATGTTTACAATACTCAAGAAATAAGTTTTTCTTTTGAAAATATTTTAAGTATTACATTCATGTAAATGTTAACAAGGGCTAGTTAAATATCCAAGGGCATAGCTTGTTTTACTTATGGGGTTCGCCATTCTTCTTTTACACAAAGTATTTCTGATAACCACCAAATAAATATTCATACTTCAATGTAAACATGCGTTGAATTTATGAATTTATCTGTAAGTCGGGGGTCATGTAGATAGGGAAAGTTAAAGTATTTTAAACTACATTTTGTTTTCTCACATGAAAACCACAGACAAACTGAAATCAAATGTCATGTGAAACACCCCAATTTCCTTTTCAGCCGACATCGGTAGCTATGGCATTGTTCTGCTCAACCCTTTAAAGAAGTTCTTTATGCTTTGTACTTCCTCTTCTCTACCCAACATCAACCTGCTACTGACGGACACTAAGGACGCACACAGTATAGGGAGGATGCTGGTCAAGCATAAACGAGCTCCCTCTTCAGCCTCTTATTACAAGCTTAAGGTACACTTAGACCTCCCTGGCCCCGATCAAGTTGATCCCTGGCCTGCAAACGCCCCGATCCCCCTGCCTGCCAGTCGACTCGATTCACCCGACACAGGCCACGGGCAGCCCCACTGCGGACTGTGTAAAGACACTACCTCTCGTGCTCTGTAAACCTGTCTCCTCGCAAACTCAGGGATTTAGCAACAGAAAATAAATATCTGCGTTAAATAATAGCTGTTTTCATTTCTACCCATTATTTAAAAAAAAAATACAGGATCTGAAAATCTTCTTTCCCCCTACTACTGCAAGAAAAAGAAAATTCGACGCCTCGGTGAAGCAGAAAAGCGTGCGCGTCAGTTCATAGTAACCTGTTAAAACACCGCCGAGGACTTCTCCCGGTGAGTCACATTCTGTACAAACTGTCAGCACAAAACTGTCAGCACAAAAGCGATCACCTACTGGGCCTGGGTGAAAATTAAAATGAAAAACAGGTGAGTGGCCCCAGGCTGGAAAGTTCCTAATTCTTGCCTTAAATATGAAACCACCGTTTCTATACAACTCAGCTTGTAAATACGAGACCTCTTCGTTCTCCTTTGTTTAGATTGACTCCACTAATCCTAAAAGTCAAGCTGCTGAGAATTTCTAAAGTTCCAGCTATTTTAATGGGATCAGATTTCAGAGCGCGGCTTTGATTTCGCACGCAAATCCTGACGCAGGTAACTTTTCAAAAAGCTGCCGATTTGCCAAGGAGGTAATTTTCAAGCCAGGAGGCGCCGCACCGCAAAGTGAACACCGAAACCCAGAGCAGAACGGCCCGCCGCCCCGCGCCCGCCGCTCGCGGGACACTCACCCGAGGCCATGGCCGCTCTCGGAGCCGCCGGCCCGCAGCTTCCCGCGTTGGGCGCGAGGCCGCCGTCAGTCCGCCGTCTGTCAGGAGACCGACTGACCTCTGCCGGCGGGACCCCCGGGGCCACTGATCACCCCCGGAGCCTCCTCCTCCTCCCGCCCTCCTCGGGCTCTGCGGCTTGCACACTCCCACCCTCGGAGTTCTCGCGCTCCGGGCCGCCAGTGTCGTCCTGCGATTGCGGGAGCCAGCTGCAAGGACGGGGCGGGGCAAGAGCGCAGCGCCCGCCCGCGGGGAGGCGGGCCGCAGGCGGGAGGGGGATTTCCCGCGCTGACGTAGCGCCTTTCCAACGCATTCCGGGGGCGGGAGGCGGGGCAGGAGGCGGAAGCCGCAAGGGCGGCCCCGCCCCTTCCCCGCCCCCGTGCTTCCCCCCCCCCCCCGCACTTCTCCGCGCGTGCGCCCCGGAGCCTCGGGCCGCGGAAGTCTAGGAGAAAGGAGCGCGAGCTGTGAGAGCTGGGGGGATAGCTGCAGCCGCGAGGTGACGCTGCGAGCGTGAGAAGGCCGCGCGCGGGCTCCTGAGAAATCCCCCTCCCCCGGCGGTTCTTCAGAGCGTGACTTAAAGTTCAGGAGCCGGTGGGCGGGGGCGGTGACGTCGAGAGGGCCGGCCGCCCGGGTTTTCGATAGGTGGTTCCCCCTCTTCCCGATTTCGCACATGCAAATCTCCGCCCCCGCGGGGCGCGCGTCGGAGCGCGGGCGTCCCGGTGCGCCCTGCAGGGGAAGTGCGACAGCGGCCGTCGCCCGAGCTCGCTTGTGATTTGTGTATTTGCATATGGGGACCCCTGCAGTCTCATTTTCCCCCTTTCTATCTACATTGCGAAGGCTCGGTTAACTTTACGTATTTTATGTACTAAAACCTTTAAAACTCAAAAGGTCTTCGCTGCGAGTCCGATGCCTCATTATTATGCAGTGTAAGTGGACACTACGCTGAGGTTTCACTGATACCCGCGAGGAAAGGGGTAGAGGGACGAACGTTGGTGCAGTGGAGGATCCCATATATCTATGCCCTTCATTCGCTAAAGCTGGTTCCCTTTGTCTGATATAGTTTTTCTTTTTTATAGATGAATTAATCCGGGTTTGAAGTTAAATAACTGGTCTTTACTCCAGAATGATACCAAAGGGGGGGGGGGACACAAACAAAAACCTTATTTAAACCTAGCATTTTCTGGTTCCAAAGCTCTATGCTTTTTTCTGGTTAAGTGCCCCCAATAAGTAGAGTATTGGGAATAGGAGTGATGGTCAATCAACCTGCCACACAGATGCCCAAAACTAAAGGAACCTCGTGCAATAATTAAAAATGAATCTGCAAGTCTCAAAATATATTAGACACAATGTACACTGTACAAAAAATACAACAGTTGTATTTTTAGGTGAGCATTAAACCACACTGTGGTGTACCATCACAGGAGATTCACTAGATTCCTAAGTTAAAAAAAATATACAGCTGGGTACAAGTAATCCGATTTGCTACCCATCAATTGCCTTTATCCAGAGGAACAGTAATAGGAAGCAGAGAACCAAGGTTTAAACTGCCATGAACTTAAGGATTTATGCAAGAGGGAAAATGTAGCTATTAAACAGCTAGGTGAGTTTTATAAAGAATAGGATATCTTTGGGCCGGGGATTTAGCTCAATGGTTCCGGCGCCTGTCTTGCAAGCGCAAGGACCCGGGTTCGATCCCCGGTAACCACATACCTATAATGGGTGTGGAGACTCACGCCCAGCAGCAACCAGCACCACATACCACAGTGCCGAGCGTGGTGGCTCACGCCTATAATCCCAGCACTCGGGAGGCAGAGGCAGGAGGATTGCTGTGATGAGTTTGAGGCTGAGCTCAGGGCCAGCCTAAACTCCAAAGTGAGACCCTGTCTCAAAAAACCTAAAAAAAAAAAGAATAGGATATCTTTTTCCTTAAGGGCTTATATCTTTGATCCTATTCATTTAACAAATACGTACTTTGCCCTTCTAAGTTTCAGTATATATACACATTGAACACCATAGAAATCTGTCTCCCATGATTCTGTATACTGCATGAAAGATAGCAAACATGTTAGCAAATAAGACCACTTAAAATACTGTTAGAATATTACTTTATTGCTATTTTAAAAAAAAGTGTCAGTAGAACTGAGGGAGATGGATGCTCTGAGGAGGTGACATTGCAGCTGCTTTGGCATCCAAGAAAGATTCAAGGGAAAGAACATTTCACCCAGGGGAATGGCAAGCAGCAAGCTCTTGAGATAGAGAAGATTTATTTGAGGAAGTGAAAAAGGCCAACTCAGTAAGGTTAAAGAGGTAAGCAGGGGCCAGATCATGAAGGACCTTGTAGGCCATGATACAAAACATAGATTTTATTTTAGTTGCACATGGGACACTATTGGAAGTTTTTTTTGTTCGTTTTTGTTTTTGTTTTTTGAGACAGGGTCTCGCTTTGTAGTTCAGGCTGGCCCTGAGCTCAGCCTCCAACTCACGTCACAGCAATCCTCCTGCCTCTGCCTCCTGAGTGCTGGAATGACAGGCGTGAGCTACCATGCCTGGCACTGTGGTATGTGGTACTGATTACTGCTGGGGTGAGTCTCCATGCCCAGTAGTGTATGTGGTTACCGGGGATCGAACCTGGGCCCTTGCACTTGCAAGACAAGCACTGGAACCACTGAGCTAAATCCCCGGCCTGATTGGAAGTTTTTAATCACATAATTGATGTGTGAATATATTTTGAGATACATTTTGGCTGTTATTGCATGCTAAGTAGGAAAATGAGTAAAGGCAGATCAGTTAGGCTGTTGCAGCAATCTAAAGGTGATTTGGATTTATGTTTTAGCAGAGGAAATGGTAGAAAGAGATCAAATTTAGTGGATATTTTGGTGCCAGAAGGACTTGTAAATGAAAAAGTGAAAAAGGAAATATTCTTACCATCAAGGAGTGGTACATACCTATAATCCTGGCACTCTGTGAGGCTGAGGTAGAAGGCTTGCAAGTTTTAGCCAACCCTGGACAACTTAGTCTATGTCTTGAAAAAATGGGGACCAGGGAAAGCATGGTGACACATGCCTGTATTCTCAACACTTGGGAGGCTGAGGCAGGAGGATTACCCTGAGTGAATTCAAAGTCCTCATGAACTTTCTAGGAAGACCTAACAGAGGTAGAGGAGTGGGGATGTAGCTCAGCACAAAGGTCCTGTTCTCCAGCACCCCTGTCTCAAAAGAAGGAATAAAAGCTGAATTGGAGCAGGTTGAGAAGAGACAGATGGAAATGATGAGTGTAAACTATGTTTTGGAAGAATGTTAAAGGAAACAGAAATGGGGCAGTAACTGGATTTGTACCAGGTTAAGGGCTATCACTAAAAACTTCAGTCTGAACAGGTTCAAACAAAGTTAATTATTCAAATCACAGTCCAATGTGAACTGGATGCTTTTCCGCCAGGAGTACCTTCCAGGTTATAGCGCTAATATGTAGCACACTGAAGGCCACTTTGCAAAAAGAGACTATAAAGGATCACAAATGAGGGGTCTGTATGGACCAGGCCTAAAAGGGGCTGTTTTGCATACCCTGGACATAGAGACACAGGCTGCTTTCCACAGGGTTTCCATGGCAGGCCCAAGAAGTGGAACGTAGCTGTGTGTCCAGAGACAAAAACAGTGAGCACTAGAAGTCTCTGGCATAGAACTCTGGTTTCATTTCTAGAGAGTGGTATAAAAGAATATTTATACAAAGATGAGACGAACTCAGAAGTAAAGGAGTTTGCTGATGATGGAAGACGAGGAGTAAGAGCATGAGTAAAAAAGAGGAAAAGTGGGGTCCAGAGCATCAGAGGTGGGAGTGGTCGCAGCCAAGAAAGGGAGGCTTCTGCTGTGACAGGAGGAGGCCACAGCAGAGTGGGCATCAGGGAGCCTGGTGGGCGGATGGTACAAAGATGAGATAATCAGTTCAATTGCTTTCTGTTATTTTTTCCAGTGATGTATGAAGTTAAATTCACCTAAAAGTAGAGGACAAAGAGGAATGGAAGGTTCAAGGAAGAAGAGAAACTGAACGAAAGGTCTTGAGACTGGAAGTTTCAAAGATTTACCTGACTGTACTAAATGCCCATGTATAATTTGTGGTCCACAAAGGTTTATCAGACCAATAAACATAGTACTCCTGTTATGGTTTTAATCCAGGGATATGAATAGGCAATACTATCCTGAATAAGATAAAGAACTAGTAAAATTTAAGAATGAGACTATGTGATATATATCTCTCAACCCCCATGCACTCCTTAGGTAAGCACATTCATTCACATTTTTGTTCTTTTTGGTTTTGTTTTTTTGGTTTTTTTTTTAGTTTTTTTAGACAGGGTCTCCATTTGTAGTTCAGGCTGGCCCTGAGCTCACTATGTAGCCCAGATTACCCTTGAACTCACAGCAATCCTCCTGCCTCTGCCTCTCACGTGCTGGGATTACTGGCATGAGCCATCAAGCTTAGTACTGTGATATGTGGCACCAGGGATCAAACTCAGAACCTCGAGCTTCCGAGAAGATGCCAGAACCACTGAGCTAAATCCCTGGCCCACGATTCACGCTATTTTATCAGTGGAATCAGGACATTTTGTCTAGATCTTTCCCAGGGCTTTAGACCTATACAGCCAGTTGTCTGCTAGACACCTCCAATGGGACACCTGTAGGCTTCCCAACATTTCTCCTGTTTATTATTCAGGTTCATTGTACTGAAATCTATCCAGACACAGGCTAGAAACTTCAGAGTAACTTTCTCACTATCCCCCATTTATTCCAAATTGAGTCATTATCCAATCACCATATCATGTTGATTTTACCAATCAAATAGAAATATTTTGTGTGTGTGCACATGTGCTGGAATTTGAACCCAGAGCCTTGAACATGCCTAACATCAGTGCTACCACTGAGCAGCATCCCCAGCCTTTTTGATTTTGACCACCATTGTCCTTGGTCAAATTTCATCATTCTTCATGTGAAATGATGATCTCTTATTGTGACTATACATTCCTCCTGTAAAATGAATTCAAACCTATTGCTGTTTGAATCATCTATAAATGCACATCAAGCCATGCGAGTCATGTGCTTTATACTCCTATTACTCTTGGATCCAAACTCTTGCCTGTGACCAACATACTCCTCTGTAGTCTGGCCACTCCCTCTGTTTTTAGCCTTATCTCTTATACCTTGTGAACTGCTTCATAACTCATAGCTACAAGCTGACTGCGTATAATGCTCTTGACTCAATTCTCCTTTCTTCCTACTTTCCTTCCATATGTGCCGAATGAATCAGAACATTTTCCTAGCCTAGATTTTCTTTTTCTCATTTATCTTTCATAGATGATATTCCCACTAAATCTCTTACACTACTAATTTTCATCTTGGCACCTTCCCAGAGATCCCATCTGGAATACTCATATCTAGAATATATAAAGGTCATCTGCCAATCAATAAGAAAAAGGTAGAAAACCAAAATTTTAAGTGGCTGAGAGATTTACCTAGGTACTTTACAAAAGATGATACTGAATCACGAATAGCCATTATTAAATGGTGCTCGGCTGTGGTAAACCTAGGCAGTTTGTGCTGAGTGATGTTCAGGAAACTCCAGACTGATACTAGTTTGAAACCAGATATGGCTGTAAAACAGATGGAGACTCTAGGTAAGGAACATTACAAGTAAGGGAAGTACCATTTGTTTTCTGGTAAGTAGCCCTTGGAAGATGAGAAAAATAGAAGAGAAGCCGAAATCTAGTAATACTGAAGAGAAAGAAGAGGAGAAGCTATTTTCTCCAAAGTTAAAAAGTAGAAAGAAAGCAGGGCCTTCTGAAGTTGACATGAATTTTCCTAAAGCCAAAAAGGCAGAAAAATATTAGGAGCCATCTCAGGAAGTCATTATTTTTCCAACAACCAAAAATGCAAATAAAATAAAAATCCACTTGAAAGCTGTCTTTCTTAAAATTACCAAAAAGCCTTCTGAACAAGATGGAAGAGATCCTAAGTCCAAAAAGGTGGAGGGAGAAAAAGCAAGGATTCCCTCCTTCATTCTTTTGTTTTTGTTTGTTTTTGAGACAAGGTCTCGCTTTCTAGTTCAGATTGGCCCTGAACTCACTATGTAGCCCAAGCTAGCCTTGAACTCACAACAATCCTCCTGCCTCTGCCTCTTGCTTGGCATTGTGGTATGTGGTACCAGGGATTGAATCAGGACCTACTTGCCTGGCAGATGCTGTAATCACTGAACTAAATCCCTGGCCCAGGATTCTCTCATTCTGAAATCTATGTTTAACTCCAGTGAGGCTGGCAGGGAAAAAATATGTGGAAGAAAAGGAAAGCCTGTGGAACAAAAAGATGGTGCTCTCTATGATTTCCTCATGTCTGAAGAGAGTATTAAGTATTAAGAGAGTAAGTTCTCTTAGTATGACCTTCCTGTTTCCTATACGAATAAAGCCCGTAGGGTGACCTTCCTGTTCCTGTACAGATAAGACATTTCATCATGTCTGTAGTGGGAAGGAATTAATTGCATCTTGGAAGACCTTCCTTTTACCATCCTTTTGAAGAGGAACTCTGGGGACAGCTGAAGACAGGAAGAGAGGCCATGCCCCCAAGTTACTGGTTCTTGCCCTACAAGGGCAATCACAAGACATCACAAGAAAGTTGGCAATGCTTGTTTTTATGATGGAACTTCCTATGGAAATCAAAATGGAAGAAATGTAGAATGGAATTGATATGAT
>PVIR01036651.1:0-15660 GCA_004026965.1 Petromus typicus | reverse complement strand
TTCAAACTTGAAGCACGGCTTCAGGAAATGTCTTTGGGTGTGAAGTTGACAAGGAGTGAGTTTGATGATTAATCCTGATTCATCGACTTCATTGGAGTAAACCACACCTAGGACACTAGTAAGGCGTACTCCTGAACATGTCTGAGTGGGTCACAAAGGCATGACCTTGGGTAGTATTTATGGCTGTTAATCAGTTTTTGTCCAAGTCTGCTCCTCTGGACTGCTTCTGGGTGCCATGAACTAACACTCGGCTTTGCGTGCCTTTCCACTATGATGTCTCTGCTGTGGATTGAGCTAATCATGGACTTAAACTGTGAGCAGATTAAACCTTCAAGTTGTGGATGTTGAGTATGGATCTGAGCTATAAATAGCTCACCAATACATATTCTCCCACCATTCTCTACAGTTCACAACCAGAAAAGTAAATAACCATATCAGGGTAACCAGAAAAAGAAATGTAAAAACAGAAGCAAAGGGGATAAAGCATTGTAGTTGAATCAGCTGGATGGAGTGAGGAGAGAAATAAGGTCAGATCTGACGCTCTTAGGCTTGCCTTTTGCCCTGACCTTAGCACACGCATCAGACGGGATCTGCTGGTTCAGCTGTGGGGAACAGAGGCCCTTCAGTCTTCTCCTTCTTGTTGTTGCTTTCCTTTGTCTCAGTCCTATTCCTTGGCCTTTACTTCTCCCCTCTTGCTCCTTTTCTCTCTCATCCTTTAATTCACCTCAGAACTTCCTGATCTACAAGTTATTATTTTAAGTTTGTTCGACTTCTTTAATTCATTCAGCGACAGTTTCAGATTTGCACTTCTATTTTTGGAGTTCAGAGGGTACTTTCAAGTTCCTCCATTGTTCTCTAGAAGCATCTTTCTCTTATCACATTTCTAATCAAACTTTAGTCTTAAAATACCTGTCATTTTTCTTAGACTTTGGAAGGTTTTATGTTCTCAGAGATATTTTTGAGTTGTTATTCATAAAATAAAATCAGTTTCAGAGAATGATTTGACCTATCATTGTGGGTTATTCCATTAACTATAATTCATAAAGACAACTTTGCTCTGTTTACTCATTCTTTTTTGAAGTTTTTTTCTTTTTCTGATAAAACTGCATTTTATTCATCTTGCCTGCTTTTAAAGAATTGTAAGAGCTTGCCTTGAAATGAACTCAGAGGTAAAGATTTATGAGATTTCTGATTACTGCATTTGTATCAACCTGACTACTAACAGAAACTTTTGGAAAATCACACCTGATGTTGCTGCTGCTCTCCGCTTTCTCAGACATGTCATCAGAGGGAAGGTGGGGCCGGCGTGACTTGGATTTCTCCACCGAACTCTCCTTCCCAAGTCTCCCTTGACTGCATTATACAGGAGACAGACCACAATAATTATTCACTAACTCAGTGTCTTGTGTGCATTTTGTGTTAGTAGTAATTATTCCAGTCTAAAGCAATGGTATTTGTTAGTCCCAAAGCAGATTTTCTTTCTTCATGGACTACCTCCCTGTCTGCTTGTCCTATTAGTTAATACCAAAGTCTCAATAATTCTGTGGCATTATAAGCACATCCTCATCAATTACACAGAGATCTTTGGGGTCTCAGTATAGGAGAATTATTATTATCAAACTCAATTCCAACATTTTTAAGGCCTTTAATTAAGATACAATATTTATCACTTCAAGCTGGTGATTTAGCTCAGTGGTTACAGTGCCTGCTTCTCAAGAGCAACTGCTAGAGTCTGATCCCTGAGACCAAAAATACCAAAAAAAGTTTCTCTTTTCTAAGGCCTTCAGACACTCTGAACACATGTCCCGTTTACTCAGCGGTTGGGCCCAGGCCCCCTATCTCCCACATAGTCCACTGTGGCTGGATACATACTCTCTTTTTTTCTCCCAGCAGCTTTCTTCCTACACAGCTCTTTGCTTTCTCTCAGTTTTGTTATTGTTGGTTGTCTTAACCACTTCATTACCATCCCCAGCCATACACTGACTCAGCCGGGACGCAGGCTCCAGCCACCAGGATACGTTCTGAACACAAGTCACAGACCTAAGTTCTTGGATATGATGACTGAATATCTCGATCTATCCAAAGCAACTTTAGAAAAATTACTTCTAGATCTTTGTCTAGAAAATTACAACATAAATGGAAGCAGCCAACCACAGCTACAAAAAAGAAAGGTGTTCAAATAACTCTGGAGAGTGGACTCTGTGAGGTGGCTCAGAGAAGGAACATCACAGAAACAGATGAAAGACACAGGCTCTCCTTACTTAAAATTATTATGGTCACAACCATGTAATGTTCTATCTACAATATGAGACCATCTTAGACACCTGAACTTTATCCATGGGTCCCATGTTAAGCATGCTAAACATGCTAAAATGAAGTCCACCAAAGCACACGAACCAGTCATGTCAAGACAAGTGAGTAGTGAGTGCTGAATCATTTCATGTTTTAAATTGCAGAGCAACATTTCTTGCAAAATAGATTAATTCTTAGCCACATGCAATATTGAAACCCCAGGGATGTTCAAGAGTGATTCACGTCACACCTGCAAACCTGATAGGGTTGCAAAAGTCTAGGTCTTAAACCAGACTTAGCAAATAAGCATCTTTATTTTCAACAAGGCCTTTGATGATAGGAATGTTTATAACAACTGAGAAACATTGATTGTCCAAATATTAAAAACTACAGAGACCACTTACAAACATAAGTAGTGTTGTTGGAGTGGCACTACAATTTCACTCTGCATTTTGTACTTTGCAGGTTCTACATATCTTTGAATCTCACCTACCCACTTGACATTACCTTCCTTGAAGATTTTCATAAACCTGCCATTGACTCGACAGTAATTAACTCCCATTGCCCATTAGGTGATCTTATAACATTCATTATAAAACTATCCATATTAAGAGTTTTTCCTCTTCTAATCAGTTGTGTCAGTTGTTCTGTACTTAACATTTTGAGACATATACCAAAATGCTAGAAACTCACATTTTTGAAGACTGTGTACCAATGTTCAGTGTAGTGATTCACTTAATCCCCAAGTCATATTAGACAGATGTTAGAATTATTTTCATTTTCAGATTGTAAACAATGGCAAATTCAAAGACTCTGAATAAATTAATAATATTTGGGAAATATGATGCTTCATAATTAATCTGGCTTGCATTTTCTTAAATTCAACATAAAGTTCAGACTAGAAACTGTTTCTTACATGCTTTAGTTTCCAAAAATTTCTATTTCTAATGCAGAATCGAAGGCACCTTCCTTGCAACTCAATTTCCACATTCAACAAGGAATTATTTTCTATTTTATAAGCAAAAGATGTTGTTTTTCAGTATTTAGCAAGAATAATGTGGAAATGTCCAAGCTTTCCCTGTACTTCTGCTTTTGCCAGACACAGAGCTAGGTGACCACACACAGCTGCACACACACCTGTCCCTAGTCCTCCCGCTACCCCGAGACGGGAAATGCGCTTCGCTTGATGATGACTCTCCTTTCACATCCTACAACTTCACACAGAAAAGCAGAACCAGCCTAAGGCTGAGACAGCTTGTCTCAGTTTTGCTTACAGGGTGGGCTGCTCTGCAGCACTGGGGGAAATGAAGCACAGAAGGGCCGACGGGCCGAGCAGGCAGCTGTCCTGGGAGCCTCACTCCAGCAAATCCTGCCTCCTCAAATAACCCTTCAGGTTCTCATGGAGGGTTGTTTTCCCACACAGAACTTGTTGGACTGCTTCTGATGCTCCACATTGTCTTCACTGCACACCTCTTCCAGAGGAATTTTCAAATCTGCCCCAGCTGACCCTTGGAAAAGGAGAATCCGGAGATGAGAACAAGGTACGTTTAGCCATGGAAAACAAAAAGCGCAGAAGTAAAAGTTCATATAGTACAGAGAAAATCTATGACTCTCAGGGTTAGGGCCTGCCTTCCCGTACTTAACAGTGTGGTTCCACATTGCCCTGATTTTTCAGACTATTATTTTTGCTAAAGATTTTATGTCCTCATTCTCCAGTCCCACCAAGTAAAAACTTTCAAGTAAAGGATACACAGAATTAAAGAAGAGTCTACCTAAGGACAGGACTAACACATCATCAGTCTAGTGATTAATGACGAGTGACAATCTGGGGAAGGAAAATTCTCTAACGGGGTCAGCAATTACACTGCATTCAACGGTATCAGGTAACAGAACACAATAACGAAACTGTTAAAAGCCAGCAATGATTTTTCACAATGAAGTGTTTTTTTTCTAGTCTCTAACTACCTTGTTTGACTTCTCACTTGATTTCACAAACGTTTAGGAGAATCAGGAACCAGCCACAGTCTCTGAGCTTTTGGAGTTCTGGAAGCTCTGCGCCCCGGTCTGCGCTGAGCTGAGGGCTCTGGGGGTGAGCTTCTTCCACCTCCTTCTTCGTCCTCGCACATCTGCATCTGCTGTGCGTGTCACTGAGCAAACAGCGTGCGCGTCCTGTCGGGAAAGCGGCATCGATGCTAAGAAGCATTTAGAATATTGATCTCTCATCGTCTCGTACAATCCAAAAGCTCTCTCTATTCTCCATTATAGCCCATGGCTGGAGAAACATTTCCCAGTCTCAGACTTCAGACCATTACCTAAATGCTGAGGCTGCTGCTGCTGCTATTACAGCGCCAAATGCTTTCAGTGTGAGAGTCCGTAATTGCACTGCAGAGGGAAATTCCATAGAAACACGACTCCTGTTTTTAAGAGGAGCAGAACAGATTAGGGGAAAAGGATTTGCTCTGAGCAAGCTGTCCCGCTGTAGTTCCGGGAGCAGCATGGCTTCCGCAGACCCAGCGAGCTTTCCTTTCCAGCTGCTGCCAGGCTGGTCCATGACTGAACAGCACCTCTATAATTGAAATTGCTGGGTTTTCATCAGCAAGTAAACAAGAAATCTTTGCCTTTCAAAATGTCATTGCTGGTCCGGAGACGTAGCTCATTGGCGCCAAGTCTGCCTGGCAAAATACCAGCGCTAACTAATGCTGCCTAGGAAGATAATGCCCTTCTTGAAATGTTTTATTCCTGGATTTCTAGATGCCTGCCACTCTCTTTGTTTTGAAAATATTAAGATATGTATATAATATAGTAAGATATAACATATAAGATGTATAATGCATTAAGATAGATAGATGAGTGATAAATAGACAGATCTTAATAGGCCTCTGTGTACAAAAAGATGTGATCAGACTTCTGTGGGATGCCATCCACAACTCCTAGACAATCTAATAATGATTCGATGACAACAGTAGTAGCAGTAAACAGTGTGAGAAAATCTATTGTATGGTATATAAAAGCTCCAAAGAAATTATCAGCCATTGATACAGATGCTTGCATAAATACCTATGCCTAAAGCTGGAATTTCTTTTATTGTTACCAAGAAAGTAGGAATAAAAGTAATGTTTAAGTTCACCTGGTTCCTGGGTAAAAATGATAAATTCTCTTTTCAGGAATATACCCAGAATTTTCATTCCAGGGAAGTAATTTTCTTCTCAAATTTCCATTTTGGAAGTAAAATTTCTTGGTCTAAAGAGGTGAAATTATTTCTCCTGAAGGAAGAGAGGGTTGAACAAGCATATTTACACTTAACTTAAAATGACCAGCAGCAGATTTGGTGAGACCGGTTTAGCTGACATGCAGGACAAAAGCTAAATAAAGCAAATGAGAATCAGTGGTTTGTTTTCTGTAGCCAGTTTTCAAAGGATACACTAATGTTAGCAGAACACCTCAAATCTTATCATCATTAAGCTGTATTTTCAACTGAAAATAAAGCATCTTTACTTACATTCTGGTTTCATATGATGAGAGATACTCTAATATCTTTTATAAATTCATACTGATAGAAGTAAACATATTTATATCAGACAGAATAGACTTCAAAAAAAGCAGGAAAGGGAAACAGGAAAGGCCACTATATAATAGTAATAAAGTGAATTTAGCAAGAGGAACTGACAAAGAGCTGACTATTCTAGAATAAACTTAATTGTTTTATTGTATTGAGTTTATTGGTACATTTTAAGTATACACTGTGATCATGTTCATCATTCAGAATCTGTATCTATACCTAATGTATCTTGATTCGTATTTTTCCCATTCCTCTCTTCTTTCAGCATCTCCACCCCCCATATACATGTTTTGTTTAAATTTTTCATTTTTACTTTCAAATTTTTTCTTTCCCTCCATTGTTTTCCCTTGCCTCCCCAGTTCTCCTCACCTTTGAAGACTTTGTTCCTATATCACAAAATCTCGCATACAGTTTGGGCCTCATTTACACTGTCCAAATCTCACACTAGAGAAATGATATAGTGCTTGCACCTGTGTGTCCTATATGTTTCACTTATATAGTATGGCCTCCATGTGCGTCTATTTAGCTAGCAACGTCTCTGATTTATCGATCCTTATGGCTAACACTCCATTCTATTTTTTAAAATCTTTATCTAACCTCCAGGTGATGGGCATTTGAAATATTTCCAAGATTTAGCTATTACATAATGTGCTGCCTTAAATATGGGTGTATCATGCTAAACCTAAGTATCTCTGATATGATGTTTTTCATCCCTTGATGAATATACCTAACAAGGTCAAATATATACTTAGCAAGGTCAAATGGGACCTCTAATCCTCGTTGTCTGAGGAATTTCCACCACTATATCCACGGTGGTTGTACCAGTCTACTTCTCACCAGCAGTGGAGAAGGGCTCCTTTCTCCCTATAGCTCTGCCAGGTGGTTAATGTCTTGATTCACTCTGGAGTGAAGTAAAATTTCAGTGTTGTTTTCATCTGCATCTGCAAATATCCAGTGATGTTGAACATTTTTTCTTCTGAAAATGTCTGTTCATTTCAGATGCCCATTTTTAAATTTGGGAATCTTATATTTTAAAGTTCTTTTCATATTATAGATAGAAGTTCTTTGTCTGAGGAATAGTTGATGAATTTTTTTCCTCACATTGTAGCTCATAGCTCATCTTTTCACTTTGTTGGTGGTTTTTCTTGCCTTTAGAAGATTTTTAACAAAATGAGGCCCACTTGTTGATTCTTTCTGCTAGTTCCTGTGCTGCTGAGATTTTTGTTCATAAGCCTTTACCTTCACCCAGGTCCCCACAAGTTCTACCTAACCAATCTTTCAGCAGGTTTAGTGTTTCTGTTTTAATATTTAATCCACTTCAATTTCAGTTTAGTGCATAGTAAATGATGTAGGTCTAGTTTTAATCTTTGGCAAGCTGAAATCCAGTTTTTCCAGCACCATTTGTTAAAGAGGCTATTTTTCCTCCATCGAGAGTATTTGGTTCATTTGTCAGAGATGAGGTGGCTTAGTATGTCTGGAGTTGTGTCTCAATCTTCTGGTCTGTTCTATTGATCTTCAGGTCTATTTCTTTGCCAGTACCATACTGTTTTTATCACAGTGCCTTGGTAGTATGGTTTCTAGTTGGGGATTGTAATATCCCCTGCCACATCTTTTTGGCAATAATTGCTTTTACTATTCTGGGACTCTTCAGGTTCCGAATGAAGTTTTGGATTATTTTCTCTAGTTCTATGAAATATACTGTTGGGATATCTTTTAGGATTGCATTGAATCTATATATAGCAGTTTTGGAATAATGTACACTTTCACTATATTATTCTTCCTACTGAGGACAAAGGCATATCTTTCCATTTTCTGAAACTCTCTTCAATCTTTTTTTATCAGAGTGCTCTAGTTCTCAAAGTAGAGGTCTTTTAGATCTTTTATTAGATGGATTCAGAAATATTTCAATTTTGGATGCTATTGTGAAAGGAATTGTTTTCCCAATTTCTCTCTCAGCGAGCCTGTTATGTACAAGGATATTTGATTTTTGAGTGTTGTCTTACATCCATCTACTCTGCTGAATCTGGTGATTAAGTCCTGCAGTTTTGGGGCTGAGTTTTTGGCTCTTCTATACAGAGTATCATGTCATCAACAAATAATGACTATTTACCTTCTTCTTTTCTTGTCTTTATACTTTTGATTTCTTTTTATTGTCTAATTGCTGTAGATAATGTTTCCAGAATTATATTGAACAGGAGTGGTGATAGTAGAAATCCTTGTCTTGTTCTTGATTTTAGCATGAAAGTTTCCATTTAGAATGATGTTTTTTGTTGGTTTGTCATAGACAGCTTTTATCAGGTTGATATAGAGATCATCTATTCCAATTTTTATAGGGTTTTATTATGAATGGGTATTGCATTTATTGTCTAATATTTTTCTGGGTCGATTGAGATAGTCATGTGTTTTTTGTCCTTGAATCTGTTAATATAATATATTATGTTTATTGATTTACATATGTTGAACCATCCTTGCATCCCTGGAATGAATTCAACTTGATTTAGGTGTATGATCCTCTTGATGATTCTGTGTATTCTGTTTGCCAGTATCTCATTCAGGATTTTTTTAATCTATGTTCAGCAGAGAGATTGGCCTGTAATTCTCTGTTTTGGTTGGGTCTTTCTCTGCTTTTGGAATCAAGGTAATGGTTGCTTTCAGGAATGAATTAGAGAATTCTGTTTCCCTTTTGATTGAATTGAAGAAGTAGTGGCATTAGCACTTATCTAAAAATCTTGTAGAATTCAGCAGTAAATCTATCAGGATCAGAACTTTTCTTTGTCAGTAGGTTTTTTATTACATCTTCAATTTCACTAATTGATATTGAGGTGCTTAATATTTTTATATCTTATTCATTTAACTTTGGAAATTCATATGTATCTCAAAATCTGTCCATTTATTTGTGTTTTCTTTCTTCTTGGAGTATAGATTTTCAAAGTAGGTGTTGACCCTCCCCTAGATTTCTGTTAGATCTGTTGTGATTTCATCCTTTTCATTCTTAATTGCATGAATTTGAGACTGCATTTTTTAGCTTTATGAGATTGTCTAAGGGTTTGTCAATTTTATTTATTCTTTCAAAGAACCAACTCTTCAATTTGGTGATTTTTTTTTGTATTATTATCTTATCTCCATTGCATTGATTTCTGCTCCAATCCTTAGAATTTCCTCCTTTGTATAAGCTTTAAGATTGTCTAGCTTTTTTCTCTAGTCCTTTGAAGTTCAGCATGAATTGTTTATTTGAGCTTGCTGCCTTCCTAATATGATAATTCACTGTTATGAATTTCCATAGTAGAAGTGCTTTCATTGTGACCCATAGATTCTTGTATGTTGTACTGGGATTATCATTTAATTTCACAGAGTGTCTAATTTTACCTTTAATTTTGTCTTGGTTGTTCAAGGGGGTGTTATTTAATTTATGTGTTTTTGAAGTTCGTGTGGTTTCTCCTATTCATCTCCAGTGTCATTCACTGTGGTCTGACAATATACAGGGGATAATTTTGTTTTCTTTACACTTATTAAACACATGCTATGAGCTATCATGTGGTCCATTTTGGAAAACTACCTATGCACAGCTGAAAAGGAGTATAATCTGATTTGTGTGGTAGAATTATCTGCAAATATACATTAAGTTCATTTATTCAAAAGTTTAGTTCAGTGCTAATATTTTGTTGTTGATTTTTTGTCTACTTGATCAGACTATTTTGAGTAGTGGGTTTTGAGGTCCCCCACTACTATTGTATTAGTGCATATTAGGTTTTTAATATTCATTAATATTTGTTTTGAATAGTTGGGTGCAGTAACATTTAGTGAGTATGTATTTATGATTATGATCTCCTTCTCTCAGATTTTTTCCTTTTTAAGGATTCAATGACCTTCATTGCCTTAATTAGTTTTGATTTGAAATCCATCCTGTCTGCAAACCAGAAAGCCACCTCTGCTCTTTTGGAGTTTGCTGTCACATGGAGAATTGTTTTCCATCCTTTCACTTTCAATGTCTGAATTTCTTCTTGAATTACATGTGTTTGTTGAAAACATACCTGGATCTTGCTTCTCAAACCATTCTGCCGGTCTATCTCATTTGATTGTTAAATTAAAGCATTAGCATTGATGGTTAAAACTGAGATGTATTGACTTATCCTTGTCATGGTGTTTTCCTGATGTTGGCTCTTTTATTATTATTTTTTTATTTTTCTCCCTTTCGGTTTAATTTCTTTTTTTATATAATGGCTTCATTCTGTTGGGCTTCATGCAGATGTGACCCTCGTTGTCTTTCTCTAGGGCACTGTTTAGAGTTTTTTTGACTATTAGTTTGTTATTTATGAAGTTTCTCAGGTGTTCTTTGTTGTGGAAGTACTGTATTTCCTATCAATTTTGAAAGATAGTTTTGTAGGATACACCAATCTAGGTTCGAGGTTGTTTTCTTTCAGGCCTCGAAGCACTTCACTCTGGCTCTCCTTGACTTGAGGGTTTGTACTAAAAAGTCTGCTGTGATTCTGATGGACTTTCATATGTATGTGATTTTTTAACTTCTTTCAGTATTTTGTTCTTCTGTTGTGTTTCTGGTATCTTGTCTACTATATACCCAGGTGTTGATTGTTTTATCATGGTTAGTTTGAGTCCTGTAGGTCCCACTCATCTGTATATTGAATTCCGTTGCTTGGGAAGGTTTCTACTATTAATTCTGTGAGCAGTGTTTTAATGTTGTTTACGCTATCCTCTATTTCTTCATGGACTCTGATCAGTCTTATGTTATTTCTCTTTGATTCATGTAACAGCTTTTGGATTGATTTATCATGTTTTCTTACTATTTTTAATAAATCTTTCCTTCCCTGGTCACTAATGGAAATCTCGTTTTCTGCGTCTGATACTCTATGCTGATATTGTCATATTCTGTTGTATAAATTTACACTGAAGTTTTTAATCTCCTGGAAATCTGTTTGAAGCTATTTAACAGATTCAGCTATCTTCATAAACTGAGATTCAATCATGTTCCTGAGTTCTTGTTTACAAGAACAACTCACTTGCTAATGGCGGAGACTTCACATCCTAATTTTCTTCTCCTGCAGAGTGGACCCTTGGAGGGGAGAGATACTGTCTGGTGAAGCTGAGTTGTCTTCTCAGATCCTCTATTCATGCTGAGGTGGTGTACAGCCAATTTGCTTGGTCTAGTGCCTTTGTTCTGAGTGATCAATCCAGTTTCTCTGAAACAAATGAGTCTTATCTTTTTCCCCTCCTTTGTCCACCCCTCGTACTCTCACATGCCCACTGGGCCTTTCTCGAGAGGCTTCACTTTGACAATCTCCTGGTATTAGGTATTAGGTATTAGGATCTTCCAGTAACACTCACTGTATCTCCAATTTCCTCCCTTAATATAAAGTAAATTTTAGTAGAGATAGACTCTAACACAATAAGATTTGGGAACTTCAACCTTAGACAGATCATTAAGACAGAAACTCAACAAAAAAGAGAATAGTTAAATTGTACCCTAACCAAAATGGACAATCCTTAGCACATTGCACTTGACAACCACTGAATATACTCTTCTTATCAGGATGTGAAGCATTTCTCAGGGTAGATCATATAACAGGCCACAAAACAACCACCCTCAACAAATTTGTAAAGCACTGAAGTCAAATTGAGTATCTTTTGTGACTATAGTACAATAAAATCAGAAATCAATAACAGCAAAAACTTCATAGAGTACATAAATATATAGTTATTAAATAAGTTACTCAGAACAACTATGACATCAAGGAAAAAATGCAGAAGAAAATGAAATTATTTCTTGAAATGAGTAAAACTTGAGCACATATCTACACTTATGTGATACAGCAAACGCAATACTAAGAAATAAACTTACAGTAATCATTGGCTATAAAACTAAAACCAGACAGATCTCAAATAACCTCTCATTGCAGCATAATATGTAGGTAAACAAACTCTAAACCCCAAATTAATAAAAGTAAAGAAGTAATAAAAATCAGAGCATAGGTAAATGAAATAGGCTAAAAAGTAGATAAAAAAGACCAATATAGTAAAGAGTAGACTCTTTGAAAGGATGAAGAAAATCAATAAAATGTTAGCTAGAAAAACTAAGAAAAAGAGAAAAATCAGAAATCAAAAGGGAAACGTTACATTTAACATTACAAACAAAGTCTCATCACATATTATTGAATACTTATAATTTGATATGATGGGCATATTCCTGGGCACATACACTCTGCCATGATTAAGACACGAAGAACACAAAACTTGAACTGATCAATAAGAAATAATGAGTTTGAATCAACAGTAAGATCTCCAATTATTGAAAGTCCACAGCCACACAACTTCATTGCTACATTCATCTGAACACTTAAAGCAGTAGTAACAGTGATTCCTAAGTTATTACTGAAAGGTAAATGGAAAACAAATCTTCCAAACACATTCTGAGAACAGTACCAACCTAATGCTAAAAGTAGATAAAAGAAAAATAACAACAACAGCAGCTGCAGAAACAACAAAATTATAAGTCAATAACTTTGATGTGCTTGCACATAAAGATCCTCAATTATCTACAGACAAACCAAGTCCAACAGCACATTAAAAACCATATGCATTATGACAATTATTCATAGATGCAAAAGGTGATTTGCCTATATAAATCAACATTAACAGAATCAAGCTAAAGCATTATATCATGGTCTCAGAGATGCATCAAATGAACACTTGATGAACATCACTTTATCATAAAAACATTGAAAAAATTAGGTAGACAAGTCACCTACTTCAACATAGTAAAGCACACTCACAATATACCAGCAACTATCATTATAGTGAATGACAAAAATATGGAAACCTGACTTCAAATACCTGGGAAAAATTAAAATCCCCCTTTAATACCAATTCTTTCCACACCACAATGCTGCCAAGCTGCAGCCAGAGCAACCAGGCCAAAGAAAGAAATCAAATGCATACAAAGCGGAAAAGGAGTATCACTCTTTGCAGGTAATATGATCTTATGCATAGAAAACCTCAGATTCCATTCATCTATAGACAATTGATTTTTGACTAAGGTCCCAAAAACACATATTAGAGAGAGGATGATCTTTTCAGTGAATATCATTTAGAAAAATGATATTTATATGCAGAATAGTGCAACTAAACCCCTATATCTCATCACTTAATTAAAAAATGAACTCAAATACTTAAATGTGAAAACATTAAAATAAAACATTTATACAAGAAAGTAGTAGAATGGGTGAGAGTTTTGGGACAAGATCCTCAAAGCTCCTGAGGTAAAATCAAATTTGACAACTGGGATTACATCAGAGTTTCTGGCTCACAAAGAAAACAATCAACAGACACAACTGACAGAATGGAGGAGATATATGCAAAATGTACAGCTGAAGGAACTCCAAAAACACAGTAAAATAAACTATGATTAAAAACAAGTAATGTACCTTACTAAATATTTATGAAAATAAGGCATAAAGATAAACAATGTATGAGTAAATGCTCAACATCACTAATCAGAGAAATCACACTGAAACCACAATAAGATACAATTTTACCCCAGTAAGGATAGCTACTTTCAAAAAGATAAGAAGTTCTGGTAAGAATGTGGAGAAAGGAACCTTTTCACCCTGGTGTTTGGTGGTATATTAGTATAGCCATTATAGAGAGTATTGTGACATTTCCTCAAAATATTGGAAAGAAAACTTCCATTTGATCCAGAAATCCCACTGCTGATGTATTTCCAAAGGAAATGAGATCGGTAAGTCAGAGAGACATCTGGATCCCTTGGTTCACTGCAGCAGTGTAGCCAAGAAACAAAAGCAACCAAATTACCCATCTCCTGGTGAATGAATAATGAAAATCTCATTCAGTGGAAAATGATTCAGCCACTAAAAAAATAATGAAATTCTGTTATTCGTAACAACATGGAACTGGAGAGCACTAAGTTAAGCACAAAAAACAGGGTGCAGAAAGATAAGCACCATATGATCTCATATATGAAATCTAAAAAAGTTGATTTCATAAAAATTGAGAATGGAATGGTGTTTACTAGAAGCCAAGAAGAATAGAGAAGGGAAGACTAGGAAAATATTATTCAATGAGTGCAAGTTTACAGTTAGCTCAGAGCAAGAGGTTTTGTTGTTATGGTACAATAAACTGATTATAGATAATAATTATATAGTATATACTTCAAAAACCTAGAATTAAGGATTTTGGACAATTTTATTATACAAAAGTGGTAAGTGTTGACAGAGGTAGACATGTTTAGCTGGACTCAAGCATTGCATACTGTATAAATGTGTTAAAAACATCCCTTGTTTTGCTACTAAATTATATATCAATTAATTAATCTATCATTAGAATTAATCTAATCAATTAATTAATCTATCAATTAAGATAAGTCTAATTAATAGAATAATTCTTACTTAATGACAATATTTGAAATATGTAATAAATCTAAATTTTATGGAATAATTATGCAGCAAATTAGGCATTAATTATCAAATTTTATGCAACAATTTAGGGATAAATATAAATGACTGCTTTTGTTTTTCAACTAAATATGTATTATGTATTCTGTTCCTTTTAGTTGCTTCTCTTCACTGCTTTATTTTACTGTTTCTTTACTGTTGCTGGGACAGAACACCTGACATTCACAACATAAAGAAGAACTTCACAGGCAGGATTGAAGGGAAAAATACCAAGATAGGCGAGCATGGCACAGTCAGAGTGCCCACACACAGAGGGCAGGAAGGGGAAGGAATGAGAGCCGAGGGTGAGATTTTACTCTTCCAAGTAACACATCCAGGGATCTGCCCTTTCCAACCAGACCACACCTCCAAACATGAGATGTTGAGGGGGATCTTTGACATCTAAATCATATTATTCTGGCCCTAACACCAAAAGGCTTGTTCTTATGTCATTATACAAAATGCATTTAGACCATCGCCAAGAGGCACCAGTCTTAAGAATTCCAGCATTGCTGAAAAGTCCAAACCCAAAGTCTTGTGTGAGACTCAAGGCAAACTCTCACCTGTGAACCCCTGAAAAAGTTTAAAGATTATATATGTACAGTATACAGTGAGATAGAATAAACATTTCCATTCCAAAAAGGGAGAATATGAGGAAAAAAAGAAATTGAAACAAGACTAAATTCCTGCCAGGGAGGAAAATAAATCCTGTAGCTCCATGTTCAGGATCAAGGCATACTGTAGTAGAATTACCTCCACACGGCTGGGGCAGCTCTGCTCCTATGACCTTGCTGCCTGCAGCCTGCATGGCCTCTCCTGCACTGGCTGCATTCACTGCACACTTCTATCTTAAGCAGACACTCCATACTGCTGGCATCTCTGCCTTCCTAAGATCTCCACAAGACCTTCATCTCTACACTCACAATTTCACTCACTGCCCTCTCATGGATTTCAGAGATTTCTATAGCATATTTTTGGGTGGTCTCCTCAGCCTTCTTCTGAAATGAGTGGAAGCCTCTGTGACCACATGGCTCTTCCACTCTGCCTGGCTAAAATCCCAGCAGCAAGTGCATGGAGCCAAGGTTGCAGCAATAGCTGGCACCTGAGATCAGAGCAGTGGCAGCCTGAGTGCTTGCATGTCTGAAGTCAACAGTATACTGCCCTGGGCAGTGTTCAGTGAGCAGGCATGGCAAGAACTCTCTCTCTTTTTTTAATTGAAATCTCTATTGGTACATTACATATACACATCATGATTGCACTCAACAGTGAGAATTTGTACCAGGATATGACACAACTCAGTTCTCCTTTTTCCCCATAGCCCTACCCACCCTACCACCCCCACCCCCT
>PVIR01036650.1:0-15667 GCA_004026965.1 Petromus typicus | reverse complement strand
CCGAGCACAGCGTTCGTCTCACAGCAACAGCTCCCCGTAACTTCTGCGCTCGGCGCAGGCGCGCTACCGCCGCAGGTCCCAACTTCCGGTTCCGCCCGGGCTCAGAAGCCCGACTGAGGCTAATGGCGGCGTACCCGGAACAGGCTGGAGAGGGTGGTGAAGAGGCCAGGGCAGAGGAGGAACCGCGGGTTCTGGAACCTGGGGCTGCCCCCTTCGGAAATTTCCCTCATTATTCCCGCTTCCACCCTCCGGAACAACGTCTCCGCCTCCTGCCCCCGGAGCTGCTTCGACGGCTCTTCCCTCCCAAGGGTCTTGAAACGAGGCCGATCTTGGGACTCGACGTGGGGTGTAACTCCGGGGTGAGTGGCGGGAGAGGGATCCGAACCCGGGAACCTAGAGGTTGGCTGCCCTGCCTCGGCCACTGTGGTTCTGGACCGGGCGTGGCATCACACCATTAAAAAATTGCCAAAAAGGGCTTAAAACATACTATTGGCCGATCCCCTGCACTTACGTTACCTATCTACAGGGGTCTGTCATTACTATCTTCATTAGGAATCTTGAAGAAACCTTCTGGACTGTGTTCCAAATTTCTGCCCTCTCGGCCAGACACCGGGCAGGATGGGCCATCGTATCTGTATTTCCGGAACTTCGGCGACGTGGCGGTAAATGGGCCTGGAGGACCAACATTTGGTAGCCTTGGGGGATGGTTTTACTTGGGAGAAATGAGCTTCAGGTGACAGAATCATGCTCGGAATTAAGATTTATATGTCCCATCCGTATACAGTCCAGAATGGATCGCGGGCCAAGTGCACATGTATTTAAAAAGCACTAACAGGACAAGGGAGAACAGTGGAGAGGAATGAGAACGAAAACTCAGCACTCTGCTGGAGCAAGACCGTGCCACTGTTTTTGCTACAAAGTATTTTTAGGCATATAATGATTGTAGTCAAACTACATGCAATATAAGAAAATGTCTCACTTATTTGTAGCTACAGTATTTCCTAAGGGAGCAGGCTGTCTTACCTTGTGATTGCAAATGCTTCAAAAAGTTCTGCCCTCATTAACCTGGGACTGGTGACACCTGCCTGTAATTCCACAACTCTGAGAGGCTGATCCAGAGGATCACAGGTTTGAGCCTACCCTGAACAATTTTGCAGTTTAGAGCCCCTGTCCCCCCCCAAAAAAAAAATGCTGGTGATACATCTCTGCGAAGACCTTGGATTCAGTTCCTAGTAACCTAACATACACCACGCACACACAAAAAGCGAGACCCCTTCAAGTAAGAGCAGGAGGGATTGTGAAGTGTTTTAGAGTGTTTACAGCTTTTAGCAGAAGAGACTTGGTGAACTGAAGACCTTGAGGATCATAGCTAATAAGGAGAAAATATTAGGAAACAGCTTAAAGACTGGAATTAGCAGATGGGTGGGTGTCTAGGTATGCGCTGCAAATATTTCTCCGCTTTGGTGACAAAATCAGTAGGAAAAAGCAGTGGAAATGGTTTTTTTGTGAAGAAGGGGTCCTGGGGCTTGAATTCCAAGGCTTTCATGTTGAGCTACGTCTCAGCCCCTTTTTACTTTTTATCTTCAGACAGGGTCTTGCTACACTGCCCAGCGTGGGTTCGAATGTGGAATCCTCTTGCCTTGGCCTCCTGAGTGCTGGGATTACAGGCGTGCAACACATATCTGGCTGCAACTGTACATTCTAAAGAGCTTTCTGTTTTTGCACTTAGAAAAAAATTATACCTGATAAAGCAAAATAATTCAAATTTCAAGCATATAAGTCTTCCATATCCTAGGGTTCTTCATCTGTAGGTTTAACTAACAATGGGTTGAAAATAGTTGGAAAAATTGTGATTGTACTGAACATACACCAGCTTTTTTTCTTGTCACTAGTCCTGGACAATACACTCAGAACTATTTACATAGCATTTACTTGGAACTTAGTTTTCTCTAAATAGTAACAATGATAACAAAGTATATTACTATTTACATATAGGTTATTTGCAGATACTATACCATTTTATTTAAGGGACTTGGCATGCTTGGATTTTGTTATTCTTAGTTCTGAACCATTTCCCCATGGACAACAAGGGATGACTAGGTTAAAAATTAGGACTAGAGCCCGGGGAGTTAGCTCAGTGGTTCCGGCGCCTGTCTTGCAAGCGCAAGGACCCAGGTTCGATTCCCCGGTAACCACATAACAATACTGGACGTGGAGACCCACACCCAGCAGCAACCAGTACCACATACCACAGTGCCGGGCGTGGTGGCTCACGCCTGTAATCCCAGCACTCGGGAGGCAGAGGCAGGAGGATTGTGATGTGAGTTTGAGGCTGAGCTCAGGGCCAGCCTGGACCACAAAGCGAGACCCTGTCTCAAAAAACCTAAAAAAAAAAAAATTAGGACTAGATGGGCGTAGTGGCTCACGCCTGTAATCCCAGCACTTGGGAGGCAGAGGCAGGAGGACTGCTGTGAGTTCGAGGTTCGCCTGGGCTACATAGTGAATTCAGGGCCGGCCTGAACTATAAAGCAAGACCCTGTCTCAAAAAAAAAAAAATTAAAATTCTTCCCGACCCTAAATCCTTTTGCCCCCAAATGGTACCAGTGTGAGTAATTGCTTAGATTTCCATCCTGTATATACCTCAACATTTATATATATAAGTATTCCCCCTCTTTTAGTAATAATGGCACAGTATTTTGGACCTTTTCATTTCATTGGAGAATGTCACTTTTTTTTTTTTTTTTTTTTTGCAACAGGGTCCCATTTTGTAGTTCAGGCTGGCCCTGAACTCACTTTGTAGCCCAGACTAGCCTTGAAATCACAGCAATCCTCCTGCTTCTGCCCCCCAAGGGGCAGCCTCGGGCCAGCCTGAACTATAGAAATGAGATCCTATTTCAAAAAAAAAGTAAAACATTTAGCTGGGCAGATGGCACGTGCCTATAGCCACAGCACTGGGGAGGCTGAGGCAGGAAGATACCCATGAGTTTGAGGCCAGCCATGGCTACATAGTGAGTTCAAGGCCAGCCTGAACTAATAGTAAGGCCATGTCTCAAAAAAATACAACACTTGTCAGTACCCCAATAGCTCCTCATAGACCTTTTCCTGGTCGTAAAACTACCCCCTTCAACCAAACGTAAAAACTAGCCTTAGTGTTTTCCACCTTTTTAAAAATAGGTTACTAATGGGCTGGGGAGTTAGCTCAGTGATTCTGGCGCCTGTCTTGCAAGCGCAAGGGCCCTGGGGTTCGACCCCTGGTTACCACGTAATACCGGGCATGGAGACTCACCCCAGCAGCAATCAGTACGACATACCACAGTGCCGGTCGTGGTGGCTCACACCTGTAATCCCAGCACTCGGGAGGCAGAGGCAGGAGGATTGGTGTGATGTGAGTTTGAGGCTGAGCTCAGGGCCAGCCTGAACTACAAAATAAGACCCTGTCTCAAAAAAAAAAAAAAAGAAAAAAAAGAAAAAAGATTACTATTATCCTATCTTTAATGTGGTTTAATTTCTTTTTTTTCCCTCATTTATTGAGACAGGATCTCTCACTATGCAGTTCAGGCTGGCCTCAAACTCATGGCAGTCCTGCCTTAGCCTCCAGAGTGCTGGGATTACAGGCATGTGCCACCATCCCAACCTTGAGTTTTGATTTTAAGTTACTATTTGCTATTCCATTTTCATGACTATGCTACATTTATTTGTCTGTACTATTATTAGACAACTGAGTGGCTTCCACTATGCCTTTTTTCACCTGGACAAACGTTTGTAGAGATAATGTATACAAAAATGGAAAAGTTCCTACAAAACAACACAGATTTGAGTTACGTTTTATTGTAGGGTTTTTTTTTTTGGTTTTGTTTTTTCGAGACAGGTCTCACTGTGTGGTTCAGACTGGTCTCAAACTCATTATGTAGCCCATGCGGGCCTCGAACTCCCTCTGATTCTCCTGCCTCTCAGTGTCCCGAAGCTAGGATTACAGAGCTGGTTTTTGATGATCACAGAAATCAAAGAAAGGAGATGATGATGATTGAGAGTCAAGGAGGAAAAAAAAAAGAAAAAAGGATGAGCTGAGTAGTGAGCTCAGTGGTTTGGGCTCCAAGGTCCCAAGTTCGATCCTCAGTACAAAAGGAAAAAGAGTCAAAGGGATATTAAGATGATAGAAATCATAAATCACTAGATCTAGCTAGAAAGTTCAGTAGTGACTTTTACTAGTAATAGCTATAAAAGTAGAATAAGTCTCAGAAGAAGTTAGTAAAATACAAGATAGTGAACTTGAAAGCCATAGAATGAAGGCTGAGAACTTTTGGAATCGAGACTTCCAACTACAGGATGAGAAACAGATTTTTCATAAAATGGTGTACAATTCCTCACCTACATGTTGAGGGACACATTACGCTTCTGCATCCCTTTACTTCTCCTTTGAGTCTGAGGTACCCAGAAAGAGATCATGAGTTTACCAGCATATTACTAACACTAGAAAATAGTGAGGCTTTGGCGAGTAAGGAAAATGTTGGGAAGATGCATTACAGCCTCTGGCCCCTGGAGGGCGCTGAAAATCTGCTTATGAAAACGTACAACTCCTTTGTCTTACACTTTTAAGAGTTTCACATCCTGTAAAGCCAAAGGTTAAGTGGCAGGCTCAGAGGATGTGAGATCGCTTTCTCTTCCATTCACTGGTTGAGAGCTGCAGTGACAAAGCTCTTTTGGATTCCTTTAGGATCTGAGTGTGGCTCTGTACAAACACTTCCTTTCCCTGCATGATGGGGAGACCTGCTCAGATGCCTCCAGAGAACTCCGTTTCCTCTGCTGTGACATAGATCCAGTCCTGGTGGAACGAGCTGAAAAAGAATGTCCTTTTCCTGATGCCTTGACCTTTATCACCTTGGACTTCATGAATCAAAGGACCCGGAAAGTTCTCTTGAGCTCTTTCTTAAGCCAGTTTGGATGCTCAGTTTTTGACATTGGTTTCTGCATGTCAATAACTATGTGGATTCATCTGAATCATGGGGATCAAGGCCTGTGGGACTTCTTAGCCCATCTTTCCTCTCTCTGCTGTTACCTCCTTGTGGAGCCTCAGCCTTGGAAGTGTTACCGGGCAGCTGCAAGGCGTCTCCGAAAGCTGGGGCTGCATGATTTTGACCACTTCCGTTCACTTGCCATCCGAGGTGACATGGCCAGTCAAATTGTACAGATCTTAACCCAGGACCACGGCATGGAATTAGTTTGCTGCTTTGGTAATACCAGTTGGGACCGAAGCCTCCTGCTGTTCCGGACAAAACATACCATAGAGACTTATCCAATCCCTGAATCATTGATAGAAGAGAAAGAAAGGAACAGATTAAGGTTCTGGAGGCAATGAGATAACCAGGAAAAACCAAGAAAACCAGGAAAGAGAAATTAAAATGACATTACACTGAGAGTTATATTCACTGTCTTGCAACAAAACCAGGAAAGAGAAATTAAAATAATTTTACACTGAGAATTATGTTTATTGTCTTCCATCAGACAGCTTCAAAACCTCACAGAAGCTTTTGGCAAAATATTCAAGGCAGGCAACAAAAAGAATCAATACCTAGTCCCCACTGTTTGGGAGAGCCCCAGAGAAGGATGGATTGTTTCGTGGTACTAGAAATTAGAACCCAGGGTCCTGTGCATGCTAAACAAGTGTTTCACTGTGAAGCCACATCTCTTTCCTTTGAAACGTATTTACTTTATTTTTTGTGACAGGGTCTCGCTTTGTAGTACAGGCTGACCTTAAACTCACTATGTACCTCAGGCTGGCCTTTAAATTATGGTGATCTTCCCGTCTCAGCCTCCCAAGTGCTGAGATTACAGAAGTGCATCACCACTCCTAGCACTTTTGGAAAATACTGTAAAGAGGCTAGCTTTAGAATATGTCAGTTCCCTGGGATCCTTAAATCTGATCTTGTTTCCCCAGGTGTTTTCTGGACTTTCTGGGCCTGCCTTTCGGCAAAACTTCACAGTGCAGTCTGAAATGAAAAGTTACAGATCTGGCTGAAGGAAGTAGTTACTAGGAGAAGCACAATCTTTCTAGATGATGTCAAGTCTCCACGTGCCCAGGCTGCACACACCACTTTGAAATACTAGAAAAGATACATTAACTAGCATTTAAAAGATGTGAAAGGGGCTAGGAATATAGCTCAGTGGTACGGTGCTTTTGCTTGCCTGGCAAGTACAAGGTCCTAAGTTCAATTCTAGATACTGAGAAAAAACACAAAACGAGGTTAAAAAGCTGTAAATTATGAACCCGAGGTAGTGATTCAGGGCTGGAATGAGGCTTAGGAATCTATTTTGTTGCACTGTTTTATTATGATAAAAGATACATAAAACTTGCCATTTAACTTTTTTTTTCCGGTACTGGGGATTGAACTCAAATTCTTGTGCTTCCATTTAACAATTTTTAAGTGTACAGTTCTGTGGCATTAATTATATTCATAATGATTCTGGTTTTAGGGGTTTTTTTGTTGTTTTTTGAGATAGAGTCTCGCTTTGTAGTGCAGGCTGGCCCTGAGCTCAGCCTCAAACTCACAACAATCCTGCCTCTGCCTCCAGAGTGCTAGGATTAGAGGCGTGAGCCACCACGCCTAGCACTGTGGTATGTGGTACTGACTGCCAGTGGGCATCAGTCTCCACGCCCAGCATTGTTGTATGTGGTTAACATCGAACTCAGACCCTTGTGCTTGCAAGACAGGCACCAGAACCACTGAGCTAAATCCTTGGCCCATAACGATTTTGTTTTTAACTGTTAGCTCGTGATTCTGTTGTAAGCAGAAACAGATAACACTTTGAATGTATAAAGTTTTTTTAAGATTCTTTCCAGGCTGCTACATATTTTTCCTGGGGTGAATTCTTCCACTTTCATGCCTTTAATAATTACATACTAATGCCCCTTAATTTACTGATAGCCCTGCTCAATGATTCTGGACTAATACTTTTCCTGCTTTATAATTATTCCCCTGAATAGGTCTTAGGCATCTCAGATTCAATATATCCCAAAAGCAAACTCATTATTCTCTTTCCAGACCTAATACTATTTCAATTGGTGACATTCATTGATTGCTCAAGCTAAGAGACCTGTGATGACTTTTCCTTCATAGTCCCCACATTGAAACAGTTGCAGATCCACCCAGTTAACTCCATCCATATAGCTGGTTTCTGTGTTAAGCCACCTATTTCCAATGTACTACCTGTCATGTAGCCACAGTTTATTCATGTGTACAACTGAAACAACTTTCTTTTCCTGTGCCCAAATGAGATAAGAGATGTAAAGGCATTTTCCAGCATATTTTATTACATAAAAATAAGGTGCTGTTATCTCATGATGACATCCTGTAAGCATGCTAGAGAATTTATGCCTACAAGACCAAAGGCTTATAAGAAAAGAATGTCTAATAGAAAACATGCATCTTACTATTCTAACAATTTGTTTTTCAGGATGAGAAAGTAATAAGGAGTCCTGCTTCAGCATTGCAGAGCATTTTAAAGAAAGCAGTATTGAGAGGGATGGATATGGAGCTAATGGAGATGAAGGCTGTGTTTAATGGTCCCAGAGTGACCACCAGTGATTACAGAGATGAATTTACCCATTCTCTGCAGCTTTTACAGAAACACTTTGCAACCTTGTCTTCCTACTGGATGCTCCTTCCTATAACCCTTTCCCAAAGTAGGGCAAGGAAATGTCTGTGGGGCTGTGGTAGGCTGAGCAATAGACCTCTAAGATGTCTGTGCACCAATCCCTGGAGGCTCTGAATGTTATACAGCAGAAGGGACTGGAAACCTGCTAACACCTTGACTTTAGATTTCTGGCCTTTAGCACTATAAGAGAATAAACTTGATGCTTTTGTAAACCATAGTCTGCCATGATTTCTTATAGCAGTAAAAGGAAACTAATATAGGGACTCTGACTACAAGAAGACTGGCTTTCAAGGCCAACTGACACCAATCCCAAACAACTTAATGGCAGAAAACAGCCCCATCAAACCATGCATGGCAACATGCCTGGAATCCTAGCACTTGGGAGACTGAGGCAAACCGCCAGTTTGAGGCAGCCTGGACTACATGGACAGACCCTGTCTCAACAAAACAAAGCAAAAAAGTGACCAACAGGATATGCAGAGACTTGAACCACAAAAAGATTTGGAAGATGCTTGTTCCCTAGTAACTGACTATTAACTGAGCAGTTATTTGACCTGTTGGCAGAAACCGTTGTATTTCAAGTCTGTAGCACTTTAGAAGAAAATTTGTAGTGCTCATAAAGATGAAGACCTGGGACCAAGAAGATAATGATTGCATAGTGGTTTATGAGAGTCCTTGGAGATGGTGAGAATATCTTTGGTTGCAAGAAAAGATCATCTGATTTACCCTCAAATCAGCCTAATTTAGGAGTCAACAGTAAGCATGATGAGATCTCTTGATGGATGAAAAATAGAGAATCACCTTGGGTATACTTTAACATTTAAAAAACTATATTCTGGCAGGCATGGTGGTGCACACCTTTAATCCCACCACTCAGGAGGCTGAGATAGGAAGATTGCTGCACGTTCCAGGCCAGCCTGTATTGCACAGTGAATTCAAGGCCAGCATAAACTACACAATGAGACCCTGTCTCAAAAAATAAAATAAAAATTTATTTTCTATGTAACCTAGTATCTCTAAAATATCATCTCAACATGCAGTCGATATACAAATGAAATACTTTCTTTGTATATTAAGTCTCAAAAATCTGATATGCATTTTATACTTTATAATTCACTTCTATTGGACCTGCTACACTTCAGATGTTTACTAGCTACGTGAGGCTAGTGCATACAATTTTATGGCAAACTAAGTATTGTGAGTCAGGTATCATGGTGCCTGCCTATAATCCTAGCTACCTGGAAGGCTAAGGCAGGGAGATTCTAAGTTCAAAGCCAGCTTAGGCAATTTAACAAGACCCTATCTCAAAATTTTAAAAGAAGCTTGGGGTGTAGCTCAGTGATAGTATTCAATTACCAGAAACACCTTTAGAATTGTGGCCAACCACAGTGGCACACACTTGAAATGCTAGCTACCTGGGAGACTGAGTCAGAAGGATTACAAGTTTCAAGTCAGTAACTCAAGAAGACCCTGTCTCAAAAATGTAAAAATAATTATTAAAAGACTTGAGGATGTAGCTCAGTGTAAGGCCATGGTTGAATCCTTAGTATCACCACCACCAAGAAAACTGTTCAGTTTCTTTCATATACTTAGTATGTTTTTAGCTGCTATCAGAGTAGGAGAGAGAGTAGATTAAATAACCTCAGATTTCTAAAGATTAGATACCATGCATTCAACAAATTGGTTAAAGTTCGGAAAAGGAGAGGTACATACAAGATACTAAGTGATCAAAGAGCTTCATAAAAGGAAAAGTCTGGATGCTTTGACCTAGAAGACTTTATGTGGGACTTGAGTTTGTCTGCGAGGCATACTACTATGAAATGACAGATGAGGGCATTCTCTGGAGAAAGGACATACAGGCCTGGGTATTGGCACATTCACACAGAATGGGCAGGTGTGGGTGGTAGCTGTCATTCTGCACAGGAGGTAATAATAATCTTTGCCACTTAATTGGATTCTGGATGGAATGTAAGTAAACAAAACCAGAGAGGAGGTTTTAAATTTTAAAAATTGAAGTACACATTTTTTTTTAAATCTAAAATCCATAATGGGAAAAAAAAAACTTGACTAAGGCAAAAAAGAAAGAAATGTCCAGTAAAGTTGCATGACAGACTACCAACTAGGAAAACTATTTGCAGTATATATGACAAAGAGCTAATTTTATTATAAAATACCCAGAAATATATTAGAAAACATTCACAGAACGTAAGTGCAGATAAGCACCTGAAAATTTGTTTAATCTTATAATTACATGTAAGTAAAAACAATGATGGAGACTAGAAAATTGCCATAAGTTCCAGACAAGCAACTACGATGAGACTTTGTCTCAACAAAATCTTTTGTCATTATTTAGATCTCTACAATAGTCACAGCTTTTTTTAAATGGTGATGATGAAAATGTAGAAAAGTCTTTTTAGCAAGAATTTGACATTTCACTGTAGCCTGAATCCCCCTCTTACTCAGATGAAGACCTGGTACCAAGAAGATAATGATTGCATAGTGGTTTATGAGAGCCCTTATTCCAATATTTTCTCCACTTGACTATAAATTCCCACTTGTCCTTGTATTCAAAATAGAACCTAGTTCTATACTTAGTTCTCCTCCGTTGCACTAGTTCTTGAATAAAGTCTTTTTTTTTTTTAATCAAAAAAGAAAGTAAATTAGTATAACTGTTTTGGAAGGCAATTTGTCAATATTTATAAAAATGTATGTTGTATGGGTCAGGATTTAGCTCAGTGATTCTGCCATCTGCCTGGCAAACACAAGGTTCCTAGTTCAATCCCTGGTACCACATACCACAGTGCCAGTTGTGGTGGCTCCTGCCTGTAGTCCCAACACTCGGGAGGCAGAGGTAGGAGAATTGCTCTGTGAATTTGAGGCTCACCTGGGCTACATAGCAAGTTCAGGGCCAGCCTCAACTACAAAATGAGACCCTGTCTCAAAAAAACTAAAAAAAAAAAAAAAAAAGTATGTTATATATTCACAGGAATTTCATTATTAGAGATTTATCCTGCAAATGTATACACACACATAATCCAGGATATGTGTGCAGTGTTTTTTTCCCTTCAGTACTGGGAATTGAACTCAAGACCTCTTGTGCTTGCCAGACAGCCACAGCACCACTGAGCTAAATCCCTGCCCTACATGCAGTGTTAATCCATTATTTTTAATTGGTAAAAGTAAAAATCTACAAACAACCTAAATGTCTATCAGTATGAAACAATGTGGGACAGCTGCCAATGGATTACTATGCAATTGTTAAAAGAACAAAATAGGTCTATATATGGTAGTATGAAAAGTCTCCAAGGTATTTTAAGTGTAAGAAGTAGGGCGCAGAATACCATGCATGGTAAGATCCAGCTTTTGTACCTTTTAGAAAGAATATACATATGTAAGGGAATAAAACAAAAAGCAAAAAACAAGTACTACTATAAACATATTTAGTCATGGAAAAATTAAGCCAAAGGTTAAAATGGCTCATTACTGAGCTAGGAAATGCTGTAAATAATTGTTTATGTACTGATTTTTGTTTGTGTGTTTGTGAGACAGGGTCTCGCTTTGTAGTTCAGGCTGGCCCTGAGCTCAGCCTCAAACTCACAACAATCCTGCCTCTGCCTCCCGAGTGCTGGGATGACAGGCGTGAGCCACCATGCCCGGCACTGTGGTATATGGTACTGATTGCTGCTGGGCGTGAATCTCCATGCCCAGTATTGTATGTGGTTAACTGTGATGCGTTTGAAAGACAGGCGCTGGAACCACTGAGCTAAATCCCTGGCCCTATGTGCTGATTTTTAACCATACACACATACCACTTAAGAACTAATTATAAATAATTTTAATTAAATACTTACTTCCTAAAATAACTCATCCTTTTCTGCCTCATCCATCTATCTGCCTATTTTTTTCCCTCACAATATAGCCAAATTCCCAGAAGAGTTTTTTTTTTTTAAGGTTTTTTGAGACAGGGTCTTGCTTTTGTGGTTCAGGCTGGCCCTGAGCTCAGCCTCAAACTCACATCCCAATCCTCCTGCCTCTGCCTCCCGAGTGCTGGGATTACAGGCCTGAGCCACCAGGCCCGGCACTGTGGTATGTGGTACTGGTTGCTGCTGGGTGTGGGGACTCCACACCCAGTATTGTTATGTGGTTACCGGGGAATCGAACCCGGGCCCTTGCGCTTGCAAGACAGGCGCCGGAACCACTGAGCTAACTCCCCGGCCCTGTTGTTGTTGTTTTTTTGAGACAGGGTCTTGCTTTGTGGTTCAGGCTGGCCCTGAGCTCAGCCTCAGACTCACATCCCAGCAATCCTCCTGCCTCTGCCTCCCGAGTGCTGGGATTACAGGCATGAGCCACCACTCCCAGCACTGTGGTAGGTGGTACTGGTTGCTGTTGGGCGTGAGTCTCCACACCCAGTATTGTATGTGGTTACCTGGGGATGGAACCCAGGTCCTTGCACTTGCAAGACAGGCGCCGGAACCACCGAGTTAAATCCCCGGGGCCCCAAGAAGAGTTTTAAATACTTCCTGTCTCCATGCTTGCTTTCGTGTTTTTTCTCAATGTGCACACCTGTAATCCTAGCATTTGGGAGGCTGAGGCAGAAGGACTACCTCGAGTTCAAGGCTAGTCTGGGCTACATTGTTCAAGTCTAGTGTGAACTACATATAAAGACCCTGTCTCAAAAATAAAAAATCTGGTTTTGCCAAAGTCTCCAATAATGTGTGGCAGTAATCCGCAAGGTTATCTCTATCCTGATTCAAATGACCTCAGCAACACTAGCAACTACTTGGTCTTTTTATTTCCCCCTTTCTTGGACTCTGGTGCCAGTGTCCTCATTTCCTTCTTGGAGATCCCTATCTAATGTTGGTATTCTTTGGAGTATTGTTCCAACTCTTCTCCCCTTGCCTGATCTTTTCCATCCCATGGCTTCAGTTATCCCATGCTTTGATGACTCACAATTCTCTAGTATACATCCCTCTTCTGAGCTTCAGAATTATTTATCCAACAGTCAATAAGTACTTGCCAGCCTTTTCCACATGATGGCACACAGAAAATGACAGTAGGTTTTGTTGTTATTTTTGTCTGGGCTGGTTTGGTTTTTGTTTTTTGAGTTAGGGTCTCACTGTGTAGTTTAGACTGCTCTTGAACTCACTACGTAACTGGCCTCCAACTTGCAGTGATCCTCCTGGCTCAGCCTCCCCAGTACGAGTCTTATAGGTGTGTGCCACCACACTTGACCATAGAAAGTGATGGGTTTTCTATACTGTATGTTTTCTATCCAGCATAAGCAGGATTGCTCTGTCTCCAGGAGACTGGTTTACCCCAAGAATTCAGAAGATCAATATACAGCTTATCTACAACCTCTTCCTGAGACCAGTAGTTAAGAAGCTCTGATCTCTTGGTGGCAGTGGGCTTGTCATCTCCCCAATTTCTTCTTCAGTGTTTCTGGTTTCAGTCAGTTGCCTTGCCATCGGCAAATTATCCATCCAGAAGTCTTGATTTAGCACTCTTGCTTCCCTCTACTTCTAATGCCAATGTCTACTGACTCTATTGCCATTTATTTCTTAAAGTTATCTCCTATACATCATCTCTATTATATTCTTAGTCATTTCTCATTTTTCTCCTCAAATACTATAAAAACTTCCTGTGTGGTGTCTCTGATGTCAGTCTTGCTGTCTCTTCTCATTGTAACCACAGTGATCTTTCTCAGATACAAATCTGATTATGTCACCCCCTGCTTAAAACAAAGGTACTAGTTACTTGTAGAATAAAGTATGATCTTTGGAGTGCTTACCTTACTTGTATCACTGCATATACTACCCTATATGAATTTCACTATTATCTAACTATATGCATATCAACTGGCATACATTAAATATTTAATAAAAACATTTTTTAATACAGGCATGAAAAAAGGCACTCAAGGACCTGAGCAGATCCATTCTATGTCAAGTATGAGGTTTCAAAGCACATTATTGGTCGAATTTGATAGAGCTGCCGGGGATATAGCTCAGTGGTTCCGGCGCCTGTCTTGCAAGCGCAAGGACCCGGGTTCGATCCCCCGGTAACCACATAACAACACTGGGCATGGAGACTCACCCCAGCAGCAACCAGTACCACATACCACAGTGCCGGGCGTGGTGGCTCACGCCTGTAATCCCAGCACTCGGGAGGCAGAGGCAGGAGGATTGCTGTGATATGAGTCTGAGGCTGAGCTCAGGGCCAACCTGAACCACAAAGCGAGACCCTGTCTCAAAAAAAAAAAAAGAATTTGATAGAGCTATCAGATTCCAAGGAATGTGATTGTTCCATGTAGAATTAAGCAGCAGTAGCAAAGATCTATTCCTGTTAAATAAATGAACCAAATATTAACCAGCAGCTCCTTTCCTTTTTTCCACCCCTAGTACTACGAATTGAACCCAGGGTGCTGAACTATATTCCAGGCTTGTATTTTTTTCTGGCTTTGGATTTTTTTTATTTTGAGAAAGGATCTTGCTAAGTTGCCCAAGCTAATCAGCTTCTTTCTTCCTCTTACCAAGCAGGCAGGACATCAAGATTGTGCTTGGGAGTCAATCCAGCCTGGAGAAGAGCCAGATTGAAATGTTTTGAGGTATCATTTGCCAGCCAGTCTAGCTCCTGACTGAAGGAGTAGTTTATCAACCTAGTAACACAGAAGCTAACAAGCTGTGTCAATCCTTAAGGAGTGAAGTGCCCCAACACTGAATGAATAACCACACAGTGCCTGAACCCAGGAACCCCACTCAAACTGCTGATGTGAGCAGTGAGGGGGTGGTCCTCTGAGATCATCTGGCAGCTAGGCTACACCCCTAAGCTGGTTTACTACCAACAGTTTTCAGCTCCAGACACCCAGGAGGCCTAGCTTGTTTTATAACAACTGGAAGAAAGGTCAGTATTTAATTAGTATATAACTTGAGTGCAGAACCAGTTGTGGACATCTAATTTTTAATAATAAGTGAATAACAGCATTAAGAATGAAAGTGTTTTAAGCCACAGAGAAGACAAAAGAATTATGGAGTGTCAATAGTAGCTGATCTTTTACCTCTTGTCATTGAGAATAAAGTTTGTGGACATAAACCCGGAGTATAGCTCAATAGTGCTGCTGCCTGCCTGGCAAGTGCAAAGTCCTGAGTTCAATCCCCAGTTGGCAGTGGGAGGAGACTGGGATACAGCTCAGCTCTCCTTGGGTTGAGGGCTCAGTAGCATTTTAAAAAAAAGTTTGTGAAGCATAGATATGTTATTTGCTTTTCTTTTGTTGCTGAGACAATATTCTCAAGTTAAAGGAGGAAAGGTTTATTTGGCTTACAGTTCCTGGAGATGTCAGTCCATAATTGCCTGGCTCCAAAGCAGGATGGCAGAGGGGCAACAGTTCATGGCGGCAGAAGACAGCAAAAGCAATAAGAGACTTTAACAGCATCTTTCTGCCCCTTCTATCCCATCCAGGCTACCAGGATTAGGGCAATGCCAAACCAGTCACTCATGTATAATAGTTTAGTAATCACACACTCTTAATCCCAGCCTCAGATATTCTAGATTTAGCCACCTCTGTAAGAGAAAGCCCCATCTCATTCCCATGAGGTTTTGGGTGGACATCTAAACACAAGCCATAACAATACAGAATCTGCAAAATTGAACACCTAAACTAGCAAGTATGTGAAAGCCTCTACATAAGGAGTGGAGTAACTCCTCTCAAAAGTCCAGGTGTTCAAGCGTGTTTATTAAACAAGGGCATACAGCTGAATGAAAAGTAAAAGTCATCTAGATATTCCATTTGTTTCTAAAAATTCAGTTATCTGCAAGCATTCAAAAATAGTTTTAAAGCCTGGCAGACTTAAGGTTTTTCTCTCAAAGGCTTAGAAAGGACTGTATCCAATTTTTGTTATAATTCCAAGACTAGCCCACTGATCCCTATTCAAAAAATGTTGGATGACTAAGAGTCAATGCTGTACAGCCCAAAGACACCATTATATTTAATCATAAAAATAAGGTGAAGAGGTTGGGG
>PVIR01036649.1:0-15654 GCA_004026965.1 Petromus typicus | reverse complement strand
ATATGCATAAAACTATTTTAATGACTCATTCAATTACATAATTATAGGTTCTATGTTTATAAAACATTTTGGTTCATCAGAGATTGCTGTACAATTTGTATAGCTGATATAAATTCTCAGTTTATTTTTCCCTTAGCAGCTCTTTATTTCTTGAGACTGCTATGGAAAGTAAGCACAAACTTACGGGCTAAAAATACCATAAAAATATATTGGTTCACATATCTGGAGGTCAGGAGTCAAGCATCACTTCCATGTACTGAAAATCAAGGCAAGAATGGCATTGTGCTCCCTGAAGCTCTGAAGCCAAGACAAGCATTCCTTGGGTTATGGGAAAAGCCCCCCATTCATGGTGATACTTCAAGCAGAACGTGTAGTCTAGGTCAATGATTCAGTTTTCAACCCTGGCCAAAAATACCTCTGCTGTGGAGGATTGTGATGTGAGTTTGAGGCTGAGCTGAGGGCCAGCCTGAACCACAAAGCGAGACCCTGTCTCAAAAAAAAAAAAAAAAAAAAAAAAAAAAAAAAACCTAAAAAAAAAAAAAATACCTCTGCTGTTATCCTCCTGGTGTTGTGGGGTGTTTACAGCAGCCCACTCTGCAGAGAGAACTTCTTTTCCACTTTCAATAAACACAAGTCCTGTCTTCTTTTTCTGCATGTCTATCCAGCTTTTTGATCACTAAGAATCATGAGAGAATCTCTTCGGGATCCCAAAGCCATTAGCCTTCCTGCATTTGTCATCTCTGTCTCACTTCATGAGTATATATGTGATTTTGTTTAGGGACCACTATATAAACCAGAATAACCCTTCTCTCAAAATACTTAAGACTCAGGTGAGAAGAGCTTGTGTCTAGTTCCCTATGTAATGTAATGTTCACAAGTTCCAAAAAAATGATAGGGAGAAATGTAACTTCCAACCAGCTGGTTGCCAGCTGTGCTGAGCCTGTATTTTCTGAAATTAGAGTGAATTTCAAAGGACCAAGTCAGTTAAAGATGGGAACAGTTTGACTACCTGGCTTTCCTCACAAAACCCTGCCCTACTTTTTTCCACAATCTGTTTATCTTGCTTTTTCCTCTTCTCATTGGCAAAGATCACTCTGCAAATCCAGTTTCTCCTGCATTCTTCACTATTTTTTTTAATAAATTTTGGCATTGCTTTAGAAAAAAATTAAAGTAAAAAAATAATCAAAAGTTTATCAGGGAGTGGGAATAGCTCCTGAGTGACAGGAGAGGTCCCCAGCAGATTGCTACTGAGGCCCTTTGTCAGGCATCACTTATAAAGTCAGATCACAAATGTGGGTACAAGCAGGGTCAAATTCTAATCAATGTGACTAAGTATATTTACTGAGCTAATATTGATCCTATGTGGGATGCAGAGCACACACCATGGTATGTGGCTGACATTAGCCTTGATTTATCTATGATTTATAGAATAGGAGCATTTCTGCAAAGAGTCAGGTTCTAGTTACCCACATGGCTGTCTGGTGCATATCTGGACTTGTTGGACTAGTTGGTACTAATTACAGTTGTGCTAACTTCTTAGGGAAGTATGTAGGTTAGGTCATTGTGACTTTTCTCAAGGTCTGGATTTCTTTGGAAGTTCCTTTAGTAACAGTTTTGATATCTGCATTTTTCACTGACTTCCTTGAGAGCCCAGACCCTCCCTGACTATATATTAAATTTTATGTAACTTAGCTATCTGTATTACCAAGGCAAACATACTTCATGTAAGGTTGGTTATCATTTAACTTACTACATTAACTCTTTTTGTAAGTATTTACTTTCCCACCCAGAACAATTTATTGATTACCTTTATACTGGGGACCACCTGTAATGTTGCATCAAATCCTCAAAATAGTCTGTGACTTGCCACCTGCACATTCCTAAAGATCTTAAATTATTAAATCTTGCATTTCTTCAGTGTGAATCATACAAATATAGCATTCTCTTGGCTCAAATGTATCAGAGCTGATTAGGGTTCTTATTCACCTTGTATATCCCTACATTAACCTTGTATTTCAGGTTCTTGTTATTTTTCTTTCTGAATTCCAAAAATTATAGCTTTCATGTTAGAAAAAGATTGTTAGTTACCTATTGTGTGACACACAGTATGAATTCAATCCTTATCTTTTGACTGCAGTATATTATACAAATGGAGTTGGCTTTCTTAGTATAAATGACAATTTACATTAAAAGAGTTTTCTGTCACTTGGAAAATAAGTGGGATGACAATAGTAAAACTGAAAATAAAAGTATCTATACAATAAGAATTAGATTATCTCTTGCTACAATGGGTATTAAGATTTACCCTTCCAAAATTACAATATATAGCATAAAGTGAGTTTAAATGTATTCTTTAATTTGGCTCATAACAAATAGTGTTTAAAAGCTTATAAAAAGGTATTAACTCCCAATAAGAAGACTAGTTGAATTTAAATTAAGTGTAAAGAGGAATGGGCCTTTTATATAGTTTCAAAAGAGGAGTTTCTAAACTTTCATATACAAAAAATTAAAACCTCAGAATGACATTGTGCAACATTTTGTTGTGATGCATGTGAGGCAGTTTGTGTGTGTGTGTGTGTGTGTGTGTGTGTGTGTGTGTGTGTGTGTTTCTCTTTAACTCAGTCAGGAATCTTAACTCAGGATTAGGGGAAAGTGAGGACATGGGACAAGGGAGGATAAGGATGCTCCTAAGGAAATCCGTCCCCCCTGGGGGAGCTAAACAGGAGAGTCAGCAACAAGAGAAGTGAACGAGGAAGAAAGTATGATGAGGGGGCCGGGGAGTTACCTCAGTGGTACTGGCGCCTGTCTTGCAAGCGCAAGGGCCTGGGTTCGATCTCCGGTAACCACATACTATACTGGGCATGGAGACTCACCCCAGCAGCAATCAGTACCACATGCCACAGTGCCGGGCGTGGTGGCTCACGCCTGTAATCCCAGCACTTGGGAGGCAGAGGCAGGAGGACTGCTATGATGTGAGTTTGAGGCTGAGCTCAGGACCAACCTGAACCACAAAGCGAGACCCTGTCTCAAAAAAAAAAAAAAAAAAAAAAAAAAAAAAAAAAAAAAAAAAAAAAAAAAAAAAAAAAAAAAAAAAAAAAAAAAAAAAAAGAAAGAAAAGAAAAAAGAATAAAAGAAAGAAAGAAAGTATGATGAGGACGTAGGTCATGGGAACTGAATCTGAAAATCAAAAATACCAGCGCATGTGTGTACACACAGACGTACAGAACTACACCCATAGTCGGGTCTCACTCCCAAGTGATGGATGGTGAGCTCTGGTAAGACTATGCAGAATGAGTAAGTGTTCTTGCTATCCTCAAAAAGAGAACAAAGAAATTTCCAGCACATCCAAATCATAAATAAATAAATGAGATAAACTGAATCAAAACTGTAAATGTAAATGAATAAACAGTCAAGCATGCGGGTGGCCCCCGTGCCACCGCTGGATGCTTGTTAGGAATAAAAATTACAGGTTCACCAGCATAGATCTATATTGTTCAGAGCAAAGATTCCCCATCTACTCATGTAAGAAATAGACTTGGACAGAGGTAAAAATTATGGTGTGGTTCCTTTTACTTTCAAATTTTAAGAGTACTTAAAATCTTTATACATCAAGTACATCCTAAAAAACTGTATTCATATATTTATTATGAAACTATAAAATTAATATATGTAATTGATACCTAATGAAAACTTTAAAATCAATGCATTTGCTGCATAGATGGAAATAATAAATTATACTTGCCAGGCTTGGTAGCTTGTATGCCTGTAATCTCAGCACTCAGGAAGCAGAAGTAGAAGAATCACTATGGGTTCAAGGCCAACCTGAATGATACAAAGTGATCATCAAAGATCCTGTCTAAATAAGAAAAAAAAATAATAAAAATATAAACAAATTGTAATCTATACACTTCATTAGTAGCCAACTTTCACACCATTTTGAAATTAACTAATTTATCACAGTATTTTTTGCCCAATTTTAAGCCAAGGAGAAACAAGACACTCAAAGAGGCTTATCTGAAAATTTCCAAAAAAAGAAAAGAAAACCCACAAGATTTTCAGGCATGTTATCAGCCCTTAATATTCATAAAATAGTCCACTGGAGATATGCAGTGGTTAAATTAAAATTTCATTATTTTCAATATTTATTTAGTTCATATATTTAAATATTCATTTATTTTAATATTTATTTATTTCAATATTTTCAATATTTCATAATTAATATCTCATCCATCATATTCTTAAAGAATAAATACATTAATGCATGTGTAATCTGATAAATGCAGATAAATGTGAGTGGAGCAAACAGATTTAAGCAATTATATACATGAAATAATTACCATGAAAAATAATTGCTTTTGAATATTCTTCTGACTTGTTTGGCAAATAAGTTATAACTAATAGAAGTCTCTTTGGGAATAATAGGTAAGGGAGAACTTATACGTTAAACTGTGTTTCTTTATATCCAAAAGGTCTTATAAATATTTCTTTCAAATTATATCCTATATGAAAGATTTTCTATGCTGTTAAGGTGTGTGGGAAAATCTGAATAGTGAAACATAAACTAAATTATATTATCATGAATTATATACTTGGGGCTATAATTATATACATATTTTTACTTTATAAAGCAGAAGATTGAGGAAGATATATTAAGGACCTTTTAAATCAAGTTTTACATGGAAATGGAAATGCTTTAGATTACATAATCTTGCCAGGGTGGTACATTTTACTATGAAAATGTGAAAAATAATTTAATACATTGTTGTAATAGAACTCATTATTATTATTTTTTTTTACCATACAGTATTTTTTCATTTAAATTTTACTGATTTCATTAGCTGGACCATTAAATGCAAATTTTCACTTGTAATAATCAAAATGAATTAGAGACTTGTGCATTTTTTATACTGTGAACTTATGCTAAATCTCTGCCAAAAATAACAGCAAAATTCTCTTGCCTGCTCAGAACTTTTCAGTTTTGTTATGTTTCTTCAGGGATTTAAATATGCCTTTGCTTTCCACTAGAGAGGTAAATTTAATTCAACAGTTTCCATCAAATTTGGTGCCTTAATTTTATTGATACATTTAAAAGTTGCAAGCACTTGACTAATATAGTAGAAGCAGGACATACATGGTATTGCCTATATGAGTCCACTCTCCTATAGCTGAAGTTAATATTTATCCTGTAGTTCCCCCAAAACTAATAATCTACATTTTTTTTTTTTTTTTTTTTTAGAATTCAAACATAACAAAGTTGAATTAGAGATGAAATACAAGCCAGAAACTCACACCTGGCTATCCTAGAACAACACAAGTTCTACTTATTTTCTCTATTGTTAGGATATCTTCAAATCATTTAAAAAGTTTTTAAACTATGGATCGTCTATCTGTCTTATCATTGGGGAGACTATTTTACCATCTTCTGTGGTTCACTAGCTGTGTCAGAGTTCAGCTTTACTGGCTAGAAGTCTGAGTGGAGTGGAATTTTCTTCTAACAGAGGGGCCATTTGACTCATTTTATTATTTTTATTACTGAACACCATAGTGAGCGAGCCAGTCAGCTGTGGGTTGGAAGACATGGGCCTGCCCTGAGGACTCACATCTCAGCAAATGATCCCTTTCCTCTGCCTGGCTGGCCCAGCAGAGGACAGCGATGCAATCATCTTGATCAATGAACCTGAGGAAAAGCAGAGCAGGCAGGATACTAATCAAATAAGTGGATCTGCTGAGGCTAATCCTTCAGCCCCAAACTTTATTTCTTGAGGGCCCACAGGAGATGAGGAGAGAAGGGAAAGCAAGACAATGCGCTGCACTTGTAAGCCCTGAATCAGCCCTCTGCACTTCCTCTCCCACTCAGTCACCTTGAGAATATGGCACACTGTTAGAAATCTACAACTACATAATTCGCTTCAGATGCACTTTTATAAATAATTTTGCTACTGTCTGGAGCCTTTGGAGTTATGAAAAATCACACTGGTAATTACAAGTAACATCAGGAAAAGAGCAATAGTAAGAAAACCAATGTGGAAATAATCAGCCTTTATAAGGTTCCCCATAAAATATTCTGCAGAGATTCTTACAGTTAAGAAAAAAGCTGCTTTTTGCAGAAAGTTGGACATTCAGAAAATGATTTCATCTCTCAACACTTCAAATATCTGTCACACAATAATAATAACTTTTTAATAGATTTTGTGAAGTATAATTTGAATATGTAGTTAGAGATGCCAATCATAAAGCACAAGTAAATATATTATTATTAAAATTTGTTCTTCATTTATAAAACAGTTTTTAAAATATTAATCTTAATTTAAAACTGTTAGGAACTTCAATATGGTGCTTTGGAAAACAAAAACAAAGTACATGTGTAACAAATTTTCAAAGGTAAAGTAAAATTCACATCCAGCCTATCATTTCCATCCCTGACTATAGTACTCTAGATTATGGGACATTTGACTCATATTGAAATTAAAACATGAAAACAAATTTTTGCAATATTATTTTTCACTATCAACTTAAATCTTTTCCACAAGTTTTACTTCTATTAAATTTTCAAGTGTAAATTTGAAAAAAAATTAAAATGATACCTATATTTGTCTTAGTTTCTTTTGTCATTGTTGACACAAAATACCAAATGCCCTAAGTACAAAGGGGAAAGGATTTGTTTTACTCACAGTTTGTAGAAACTTCAGTCCATAATTGGCTGACTATGGACTAGTCAGCCATAATTGGCTGACTAGGGAGGTGACATATGGCAGAGAGGCAACAGATCATGACTGACAAAAAGTAGGAAAGCAGCAAAAGGCAGTAAGAGCATTTTCCATCCCTTTTACCTTACCCAGACAACCTGGGTTAGGGTGCTGCCCAACCAGCCAGTGGGGGAATTTAGTCATCACACATCGTTAAACTAAGCATCACATAGTCTTGATTTAGCCACCCTGAAAAGAAGCAAAACACTATTACTGCATGAGATTTTTGGGGGGACATCTAGACACAAACTATCACAATATGTGCTTGGTCTCAGAGAATAATTTTTTTCATGGGGAGGCAAGTGAAAGGTAGATTCCATTGACAATACATAATGGAAAATATTTGAGGGGCAAGATAAAGTCAAAGAGAGACATGCTTGAGAAGTTGAGTCACCATAACATCTGGTCCAACAAGGGTACATGGCTGTAATTATGTCTAGGAAAATCTCATGTATGTACCCATGTGTGCTCCCACACACAGATAGAATGCCCTTTGCCTTATAGAGAAACTAGACTTGAATCTGTGATACAAAATTAGTCATCATTGCCACAGGAGTTTGACAAAGATCAATAGAAGTAGAGAAATGTCAATGATGTAAAGAAATATTTCATCTCCAGCCTGTTTCATCCTCCCACCCTCATTTATTGGTAAATGTAATTTACTGGGGAAGAAAAGAATTGTGTCTCCGAGCTACACATCTGCCCCTCAACTCCAAACACTTCACATGTTTGAAGTGGCAGAATCACTCATGTCAAGTATAAAATTTAAAATCAGTCAAAATTTTAGTAATCCTCATAAATAATACTTTAATGTATTTTTAAAAATGATATTTAAAAATTCTCAATGAAAAATAGAAATTTTTTCACAAAAATTGATCCAGTCAAGGTCAATATTAAGTCTATGATATTAGGATAGAAGTTGAGATATAGCTTGTCATGAATACATTTTTCAAATATATGTTACTTTTAGATAATATATAGACACTTTAGAGTATATGTTATGTACATACTATATATCATGCTTCTAATAACAATTCGTAGACAAGTTTTGCTTTGAATTCTTACAGATCAGTAATCCATTTTTCACTTAATGCAAAGGGAGGCAGAAGAGTCATGTCTCCACATCTTCATCGCTGTAACTCATCCTTAGCTGTCTTTCTTTCTTCCATGAGGAACTCAGATTCTGCTACCTTTTATGTTGTCATTTGTTACTTTGTTAGGAATGTGATCATGATTAGGAACTACTGAAAATATCTTAAAAAGACATGCTTCTTTTTGGACTCATATACTCAAACAGAATTATAGATACATGTACTTTAAATTTAATAACACAGCTGAAGTAGCTATTTTAACTGATTTTCCACATTTTATTCTACCTGATATATGTTAAGGTGAAGTGTACTAATTACCACATCATGAAGTTTTTTAGAGTCATAAGATTAATTTCTTTAGAAGTTTGAGAACCATGGGAAATTAGCAAAATATTGCTAGAGGTTTGTGTGTGTGCATACATATAGACATCTATAATTAAACATATATTGTGTACCATAGTTATATAATTACATATGGTTCATAAAATCAAAACATATAATTCATTCAAAAGGCTGAAGTTTTATTTTTTTTCATTAGAATTTATCTGACAAGGACAGTTGAAATGTTCCAGCATGTTGCGCAAAATACATGAGAATGAAGTTATTTGCTGAACTCATAACATGTGACTCCATGAAATCTTTTGTCTGTAAGCTATTAATCAATAAAACACCATGTCAGAGAGTCCTCACGCCGCAAACATGTTATTTCCAGAGCTCAAAATTGTAAAAACTACACTGGAGGGCAATGCCCTCCTTCCATTTCCGTGCTTTTGCATTTCTCTCAAAAACAAAGATGAAAAATGTGAAGACTTGTCATGTTAATATGCTTGTTGACTTGATTTCTGTCATCACAAGCTAACACCTTTTACATTTCTGTCAAATAATTTAAAGGAAGATAATTATTAGAAAATTTTTAAAAAGGGAATTATCTCATTTTCCGTAAGTAAATATAATTCTTTGTCTTCAGTTAACAAGTTATTTATTTGGTGCTTTAAAATTTTAACTAAAAACGATGAACAATAACTTTGGATAAAGTCCCTAATTAAATAAGTAAAACCCCAATTAAATTATGCCCTTTTTCTAGAAGGTACATTTTGATTAATGGTTTATTCAACAATAAAGATCCACCTTTCACAGCAGGAGACTGTGGTTAGTCTGTATGCTGCTAGCTCGACTGTGGCTAAGATTTGACCTGACTTCTAAGTATGGAAAACCAATGTGCAAGGGAGGAAGAGTCCCTTTTTTTTCTTTCTTCTCTTCCTTACTTAATTTTCTTTTCTTTTTTCTTTTTCAGGAAAAGTCTCTGTTGATCCTATTTCTAATGTTAATTTACTATAATTCCTCAACTACTATAAAATTCAATGAATGATTTTTGACAAAAATACATAGAAATTTCAACAGCATCGTACAAAAATTTATGTCTGACAGTTTTTATATAGGAAATAATTTTTCAGTTTTCCGTTGGTCTTTAATTTTTAAGCCTAGTTATTAAGAAATTTTAAAAATTCAAAATATACAAGAAATGCAATATGTACATACTATATTCACTTTTATGAGATCTATATAAATAAGTTAAATAAGTTCTCTTTTTAATTTGTAAAATAAAACTAATAAATATACAAATATGGTAAAAAAGTTTTATAATTGCCATCTAGGTAAAAGAAAGATATACAAAGACTATAATTTATGACGAATAATTATAATTAACTACTGAAAGATATAAATATGACTTAGTTTTTAAACTCAAATTTAAATACTTTAATAAAGAGAAAATTTATTATTACACACAGAATTCATATGTAACTATCAAGTATATTTTATATCTATAAAACAAATACAAGAAAAGTGGTAGAAAGAGAAAGACAAATCACTTGATATCTCAGGTTAAAATAGTGACAGAAAGAGTTTTTCTTCATTTTTCTTTTGATTCCCATATTCCTGACTTGCAACTGGAGAAGCTAATACAGTGAGCCATCTAAATTAACAGGGGTTATATTCCTAGTGCCTCCACTAATTGTCAAAAACTGAATTTCATATATAGTTGGAAAAGTGCTTCTGAATGTCACTATTCTACTGAGCCATTATGATTTAGTCCCAATGCAAATTGAATGATTTACTTTTCTCTTGGAATGTCTTAAACTTCTTCTCACACTTAGGTTCATTGTCAGAAGCCTTAGAAAGTACAGGGCATTTGGGAGGCATCTTTGGCCTCTTAGGGCCTTAGGGATACATGTGGTACAGCAACCTGTTGCTAGGGGAATGCTGGTCCTTTCGGCGCAGATGGGTTACAGGGCAGCAGCCAATCAAAAGCAAGAAGTAAATATTGCTCTCTGATTTGGTCCTTCCAAACCTCCTGCCCAAAACAAATAAACGCATACCAGGACACTTTCAATTTCCTCAAAATTGAGGGATTTTTCTGTGAACAATTAGTTGGATTCTAGAGAAAAATCCAAGTAGTCTGCACTATGAACTATATCTTCCAAGGGCTATACTATACCCCTAAATGCTAATAGTTATCAATATTAAAAACCTCAAGAAGAGCCTGTTTTCTCTATACTAAGCACCAGAGAAAGAGCAATTTACAAGAAAAAATCTTTTGGAATAAAAATGCTCTATGTTTGCCAAGATTTATAGAAAAACAAAAACAATTCTGAAATGCTTCAGTTACCTATATTAACAAAGCTTAATGAGGAAACTAGATTTTCTGAGCAGATAGAAGGCATGCAAATATCCCCTCAGGAATCTGTTCAAGAAGTATAATGGTATCCATGGTTTTCATCCCTAAAACTCAGTAAGTCCTTCCCTCTGTGATATCTGTAGTCATCACACTGGGAACGTGAATTTCCACATTGCAGTACCGGTAGCAAAGCACCTCACTCCATCCACAATGAGACAGTGTAAATATCGACAAATGCTTAGCAAGAATGTTTATCTCATCTAGTGATGTAAAGACCAACACACTATAGTGTCATTGGAAACCACAGAGAAGCTTAAACACCCATCCTCCCCCCAAATGACCCTCCTGTCATTGTCAAAGGAAAATTACAAATTCTCCACTCATCTGTCAAGGAGACAGTGTCCTGTTATCTGTTGTACAATAACCTAATGAGAGAGAGATAGTCAAAAACTTAATGTGAAATCTAAGACCTTGGACAAAACATGAAAAAACTCGCATATTAACCAATATTTTTTATCATATCAAAGACCTGGAGGACTTGATAATCAGTGTGCAGAAAGACAAGGGCTATCAATACTTAGATAACAGACATTTTAGAACAATCTCACAAAAATTTTAAAATACCTATGATAAAAATTTTGAACATAAAACAAATATAAAGCTGGCCCCATCAAATAAATACGAGAGAGAAATGAAAAGAGATGATATCTTAAAACTAAAAAAAATAATTAAAACCAAAATTGACTACCCAAAATTATTATTGCTGTTCATAGCAAAACAGAAGAGGTAGGGGAATTAATTAGTGGAGTAAAAAATAGCATAATTGAAATTGTATAATTTAAATGAGAGAAAAATAGAATAAATAAATAGATGAAATAAATCTTCACAGTGTACACAAACATAAAATTATCTAATGTACATGTCATGAATTTTCACACCTTGGTGTTTTCTTCTAAATATCAAATACCATTGCACTTAAGTTCTAATAGTATATTGAATTGTATGAGCTAAAATCTTAATATTCCTGTAAACTACTTTGAAATACCCCATTTCTAAACCTAAATCTTGGCATAAAAATGATGTTATTTTAGGATTTCACATCTGTCTTTGCTTCCTAGTCCAAAAACTCCCTCTTATCTAAAAAAAGAAAAAAAAAATCCTCCCTGGTAAGAATAATTCATTTCAATTGAGTGAAATAGATATTTATTAAGTGCTTATAAAGGGCCAGGGTTGTTCAACTTTATTTTTCATGCTATTCATCTTTCCTGGTTTGGATAACCCTCATTTGATTCTCCTAGCAAACTCACACTCTTGTAAGATTCAGTCCAAGCAAAACATCCACTGACCATCCTTGGGATGGATGTCTGTCTCAAAAAACATCCACTCCCAACAACCTTGGGAGTTCTTCATTTTCAGTTATAATTTACCTACTCATTCATCCATGTACCACTCAATACATTATGCACTGATTTTGGCTCCCTAATCAAATTATTTATTTCTAAATTCGAGGACAATATCATATCATCCTAGTTACATCAATTGTATAGAAATTCTATCCAAAAAGTGTTGAGTAACTACTTGTTGCTAAAAAAATTGAGTTAAGGTGCTCAGTTATGCATCAGATATGTGTAAATTCCTGTTGCCTACTAGAAAATGTCATAGACGCAGATATATACAGTGAATGAATGATCGTTTTGTGTTCTGAAGAATGCAGGTTCTAATTCAGGAGATATATGATTAACTGGAACGAAGTTCAGTGGGATTGGTGCTAATCCAGTGAAACTCAAAAATTTTCAAGAATCACTATTTTATATCTTTATACTGAAGGAAATAATTTATTTCCTAGTGTACCCTAGTATGTATGACATTTTTTATGTTTAGAACAGGGGAGATTAGAATAATTTTGTAATGTTAGTCACAAAACTGCTCTCATTCTATTCAGTCAATAAGAGAAGTCATATTTTAACCACTGAACTAGAGTGTCTTGCTAGTACTCACAAGACTGATCATACAGTTAGTTTTGAACAGATACTCTATGTATAGGCATGATCAAATAAATACCTAAAGTAGTTGTCTCCTATCATTTACATTGACTGTGTTTTCTAAATATATGCACCATTTTCACAAATCATATTAATGTCCCACTAAAACATATGACCCAGATATTTAAAATATGCAAATAAAGAAAACACAAATGTTAAAAAATGGAATTAAAAGTATTTATAGTGTAATTTACAAAACTTATTAACATAAATACACAAAAATCCTGACTTGTGGCTGGGGATATAGCTTAGTGGTTCTGGCACCTGTCTTGCAAGCACAAGGGCCTGGGTTCGATACCTGGTAACCACATCACAATACTGGGCATGGAGACTCACCCCAGCAGCAATCAGCACCACATACCACAGTGCCAGGCGTGGTGGCTCATGCCTGTAATCCCAGTACTCGGGAGGCAGAGGCAGGAGGATTGCTGTGATGTGAGTTTGAGGCTGAGCTCAGGGCCAGCCTGAACTACAAAGTGAGACTCTGTCTCAAAAAACCTTAAAAAAAAAAATCCTGATTCTTTCTATTAAATCATAAGACTTCTTTTAGACCTATGTTAATTTTTATTTAAACAACAAAGAAATGTACCTTTAAGAAAAAAGAATTTAATTTTTCTTGTTTCGATAATTTTAATAATTCACTTTCCTCAGTGAATATTTTCAGTTTTCCCAATGATCAGATTAGCCATCTGATCTGATGTCAAATCCCTGATCCAAATGATGGGATAATTTTTGTATCCACTATTCTTTCCCTCTGATCTACATTCTATTTTTGTGCCAGAACAAAGCTCTTTGTAAAAATACAGCTTCACTGTGTAACTGGTAACCTGGGACTGTCATGTTTCCAGCTTATTCCTCTCTCTCAGTATTGTTTTGTCTCTTCCAGTTCTGAAGCAAATCACAAATCAACCTGAGTTTCAAGCTGGTCTAGATAAAGAATGGCATGAAATAGCATTTGGCCAAATGTTACATCTTTTCTAGTTTAATTGACTGTCATAGTTGAAAACAGTAGCAACATCAGAACAAAATGATCAACACTGAAGTAAGAAAATCAAACTGGCAGGATGCTAGTTGCTGCAACGTCAATAGTGGGAAGTTGAAGCAGGAGAAAGGCAAGTTAGAGTGCATCCTGGACTATTTGCTACTTCACAGACTTTGTCTCAAAACTAATAAAATAACAACAAAAAAAAATAAACAAACAGGTTGGATATATATTAGGTGCAAAGTCCTTGTGTTCAATTCCAAGTGTGTGTGTTGGGTGGGGCAGAAAATCTGCATATTTTTATTAATCAGTAATCAGTTCTGTAGAGTTATAATTTTTAAAAATATCTTATAGATTTAATTGAACCATATTTCAGATACTTTAAATGAGGAGGAAAATAATTTCTAAATTTCCTATTGAACCAAGGCAATAACAAGAAGCTGGTAGGGAATGAACTACAAGTCCTAGGAGGTTATGTGGTTGGAATTAGAGCCTGTTTTCCAAGGTTTGGGTGCCATTTCCCCAGGGTAAGGTGATGTCTTCAGTAGTAATCATAGAGTAGGAAGGCCCTGTGGGAGGGGAAGACTATTTGGAGTAACAGTGGCCCATGAGGGGAGAGAGGCATGTGGAAACTGTTCTGGCCAAGGGAGGTCCACAGGCCTGCCAGGCCTCCTGTGCCCCTGCAGGAAGCTGAGCCACAGGGATATTCAGATGGAGTCAGTGAAGGGTATGTACATGACCAAGGCTGGATACTTGGAAGCTCAGTAAACAAAGGTGTCATTAGATTGGCTGTTAAAAGTTATAATTAATGCTGCTGGTAACAGTATGTCTGCTACATAGCCCGAGCTTCTGTAGAACCACTTCTATGTCATACTTTTCTGATTATGAACTTGCAGGTTAATCTTGATTTGGCTAAACTGTAGTCACTTTTGAGCCTAAAAACTCCTAGATTAAAGAATCCTTTTAGTAACACTTTATAAGCTTCCACCTGACTCATTTTTCTTGAGACTATTCCCTTCCATCTTACAAGAAATGCTCCTTTCTGTCTGGCTTTAAAACAAATATTTAGTCAATCCTCTTTTGATTCTTTACCTTGTGATTATTTCTAGATTGAGAGAAGAGCTCACCAGCCAGATGGTAATACTTATGCCTGTAATACAGTATAAACAGGTGAAAAGTTTTATAACATGATCATGTAGTTATGTAAATAATTCTACAACTGTAGCTTCCCAAAGTTCTCTCACTAATTCACAGAACAGTGTGAACACAGGTGCTGGTAGCAATATCTTAAAGCCTTCTTCACTTGGTTTTTGTTAGAATAGCCCCTCAAGCCTCAGGAGCTCAAAGATGGGGCTCTTCAGAGGTGGCTAGATTAGGGTGTGTGACTGTGGTTTGAGAGTGCATAATAATCAAATGAGTCCATTAACTGGTTGAGCATAGTGCTGGGTGTGAATAAGGGGAATGAGTGACAACAGCCAACAGGGTTGTAGCCTGGAGGCTAAAGGAAAAGGAATAGGGTAAAAGGGAAATACTTCCAGCCTGTCTTGCTGTGGACTTTCTCCTCTCACTTATATCTCTTACACACTGCCCTGAGTTGTAGTCCATCAGGTCTGAATCTTCTACAAATGGTGAGATTAAATAAACTCTTCCTCTTTTTGCTGTGAGTTCTGGATATTTTGTCCTAGTCATGAGATTAAGGCACTGGGAAACTGCATTTTCTCAGAATCCTCATATGTAGGACTCAGTAAACTACTCTGACAACAGTCAGAAAGACTCTGTAAGCTAAATGCTGAAAAAAAAATACCTTTTTAATTTGAATAAAATTGTTTATAGGTAGAAGTTGAATAAATCCTTGTTCCATCCCAAATTGCATTTTATGTAACTCATGGTTACTACACACTGATTTTAGAAACCATTGTTGTAAAACTGAAGATACTTAAAATTTATGTTTTCTATGCAGAGCCTTACAGTAATCTTGTATTTTTTCCATGATTGTGAACTCTCTTCCATAGCAAGTTGTCTCAGGTTATAGCTTCCTTTGAAATTTTATTGAATGTGAAATTGTAACTAAGTTTCACATTCAGAATCTGAAAATAGAATCAAAATTTTTCTAATA
>PVIR01036648.1:0-15644 GCA_004026965.1 Petromus typicus | reverse complement strand
GTGTCTAGAAATCTATCCATTTCTTCTACATTTTCCATTTTATTAAAGTATAAATTTTCAAAGTAGGTGTTTATGATCCTCTGGACTTCCTCTGGGTCGGTAGTAATTTCTCCGTTCTCATTCCTAATAGCATAGATATGAGCCTTTTCCTTCCTTTCTTTAATGAGGTTGGCTAAGGGTCTATCAATTTTGTTTATCTATGAGGAGTAAGTCTTGCAGCTCAGAGTGTCTGCAGTACAGGACTGCTCTGCTACAATCTGTGATCTGTCCTTCACCATTCTAAAGTCAGTTATCGGCTCCAATAATTAAATGTGGAAGAAGGCAAAAAAAAAAAAAAAAAAAAAGCTGTAGCTTTTTTTGTTCTCTGCTCCCCTTAACAGACTTTGGACCAAATCTTCTCTCTTTGGGAGCCAGGGAAAGGAATTGTGAAAGCTTTGACATGCAAACTCAATTTACTGCTCATTGCAATTTTACTTCAACACCTCAGTTTCTGTCTCTCCACCATTCCCCGACCTTTGAGAATTCCCCAGCATGTATTCTGAGGTCTGATGTATCAGTAGAGTTCTTATTTTTTATTCACTAATTCATTCAGTTTAAACACAAAAACATTTCTGAAGCAATTTCTCAGTTAACTGCTGAGGGCTGTTAAATAAAACAGTTAAATAAAATAGTCTCTCGTTTCAGAGGAGGAAATGAATAGATAAGCCAGGAAGAGCATCAGGTGGTACAGAGGCCACGCTACAAATATGTAGAGGATAAAATGGTGGCAGAGGAAGTAGAGTCAGAAGTCACAGTTGAAATGACATCTGGATGAGTATGGAGTCTCCTCAATCAATCCCAGGGTTCGGCCAGACCTGCTTCCCGTAAAAGCATTCCGTGGGCTCTGCAGGGTCTACCATCCTCATTCACAAAGTGCCACGGGATGTTTTTCACATGATCTGTTTGCTCATCTTCGACTCAAGGCTTTAACTCATCAGATTTTTCCAATTCATCTCAAGCAAATGCCAGAAGACATCATAGTAGAATAGAAAAGTGAATTTTGAGCTCAGAACATGGATGAGGCTGAAAGCCACACACAGGAAGCAGAGAACTAGACTTTCTTGTGCACCTGGGCTTCCTCAGTTTAAGATGATAATGTCTCATTGCTTTTTAGGAGCAGAAGCAAAAACCTTACCTGATTTGCATCTTAAGAAACTGGTGTTCGCCGTGTTTTTGGGAATTGACATATGGCTTCGGTTTTGGTATTGCAGCATCTGTGCCTCTGAGGGTTGTCTGGAGATGCAGACAGTCACTGCGGTCTGGCCGCAATCATTTTTCAAGCACTGACTAGCGGTATGATAGAGTACATGGGGTTATCAGTGGTAAGAGAGAAAACCTTACTTTAACACTGGAAAGTGTGTCCTACTTTCAAGCTGCTAATGCTCCTGGCCTCACTGTGTTCTCTGAGACTGTAAGTGCTTTTAGAAAAAGAAGCAACTGGGATTATCACAGTCAGATGGCTGTCAAGAGTCCAACAATGAAAAACTTCAAATCAAGAACAAATGCATCATGAAAATTTTTCTAAGTACCTCTCAGAAGCTAAAATTCCCTAAAACAAATATTGCTGGCTGATTTAAAGAGGGCTTCAATAGAGAAATTTATTATTGTTGTTAAAATACTAGTATTTCATTTCCTCTTCATGTGAATTACGTACCTCATGGTTATTTCTGTTTGGTGAGTGATGAATTTAAAATCAAATGAGATTAGGTGGCTTCTACAGTCTCAGACAGGTGGGAAGGGCAGCACCCAGATTTGAAGACATCAGTTCCACATGGCTTTCATTATACCACTCCACAATTGTGCCAAGAATATTCTAGGTTCCTTGAAAATAAAGATTATTTTTAGCATTTATGTTTCTTGTTATGCCAGACACTCTGGGGTGGATGGTTTGTGTTCTTAATTTGTAGTGTTACTCTGTAGCAATGTATAGTTACTGTCCCAAACAAAAAGTAAAATATATAACTATAGAATCTACTGTCTAATAATATCTTATGCACAGAATAAGGGTTATCACAAACTGAGAACTTTTTGTACAGGTAAGAAAAACAAATATTGACAGAGATTACATCAAAATAGAAAGCTTCTGTACAAAAGGAAACAGTCAACAGAGTACAGAAACATACAGAACAGGAAAAAAAAAACCTTTGCAAATCATCCACAGAACAAAGGGTTAATGTCCAAAATACACAAAAAACTCAATTCAACAATGGCCAAATAACTCAACTTAGAAAATGGGCAAATGATATGAATAAACATTCCTCGAAACAAAACGTAAAAATGGTTTGGGATTTTACCCAGCCTGTTTTCTTAGCTTCATGGGAGCTGGTGGAAGATGTACATTCTTCTGTGCAGTAGCAGCACAAGATCAGTACTTTGTGCACTCTTTCTCTGAGCTTCAATTTCTGAAGGTGGCTATAAAAGGTCAGGCCATAGTTTACATGGAAGGAAGGGACCTTGATTTAAAGATTACTCAATTTTTTTCCTAATAAGCAAGAACTATGCATGTCTTCATCTCCCGGGAGATATTTTTATCTTCCATAACTGTTTTCTAGCCAAACCGCCTTGATAAGAGAGTGTAAAGCAAAGGCAGTCAGCTTGCTAGATCTATAGAAAAATGTGAGTTCCGTGAAGAACTGACCTCCATATCTATTCCGTCCTTCACATGTCTGTAGGATTGTGCCATCCTTGCCTCTTTAGCCCTGCTTGGAGATCTTTCCAACTGCACTTGCTATGCTGGGGCTTTGGGTCCCTGGTCATCTCCTGAACTGTGTCACAATTTTCTCCCTCAGGATTTTGCAATATTGGTCTCTTTATCTAGAGATGATTGGCCCTCTGTCCCCAATTCTATTCTTCAAGTCTCAGTTTAAATCTCAGCTCTTTAAGTGACTTTAACTTCACTTTCTCTCATCCTCTCAATGCCTTACCTGGTCTGAGATCATAAAGTTTATGCTCACTCATAATCACATATAATCTAGTGAGCAAGTTATGCATCCAGTTTCATAAATTCTAGCACAGGGAAGGGACTGCTGAGTCAAAGACAAGGAACTATGATTCACAGCAGAGAAGGCACTGCCATGTAAATTCTCATTGGTGCTCCTTGCCCACGAAGCCCCACTGTGGTGATTTAGCCAAGCTGTAGTCAGTAGTATGCAGTGTTTGCACTACAGAGAAGCATTAACTTAGGAAAGACCCATCGTTTACCAACAAGCCTGCCCAAACTTTTCCTGGGAGACAGAGATTGTCTTTATTGTACAGATAAGGAAACAGCTTTCCCTCCCTCAGAGGGAAACATTACGTCACTTTCTGAGGCTTTTATTTATACAAACATCCTTGGAAAGAAAGCATAGAACAGAAGCTGAGCTAGGACTGGACATGCACTGAGCCATGGAGAGTGGTTTTACAGCTCCCTTCCTTTCCCTTGTGTAGATTATAATAGTTTACCTGCTAAAACCCTCACAAGCTCTTACAAAACCTTTACAGTGCTTATTACAACTGTATTGAATAAAGTGTTAGTACAATTATTTGTTTATTTTTTAGAGCTTATAGCTCTTTTTTTATAAAGCAACTACTTGGTCCATGCTACTGGACTTTGGATAATAATCTAGAGTAGATTTATATAACCTTCCTAGCCCATGCTACCCTAGAAATAAATCCCAAGCAGATTTAGGCCACTTCCAGACCAAAGCTTTGTTTTACATGACCTGCGCTGCACCCACAGAAGGTCAGCAGACACAAAGAAGCACTGCTATACCAACCAAAGATAAATAAGAGAATGCTACTTATTTAGTAAAGCTAGGCCTGTGACTGGTCCACATCAAGCCAGGTGATAGGTTCAAAATTGAGCTTGTGATTTGTCCAAACCCACATCTGTTTATTGGTCCAAAGATAATTAACCTCAAATCTTTTGATTAGCCCCACTTGATTCTACTTCTTAGGAGAAATTCAAGCCCACTGTGGTTAGAGTAGATATCTCTCAGAGGAGCTGTAGGAAATCTAAGGCATTTGTGGCTCTCACACTATTGGTTTGGGAGAAAAATCTGAGAGGAGAGCTGTTTGATTAACAACTGCCACATCTCCTTGACACATGAGAGTCAAAATCTGGAATCTTCACTAGGGCTACCTATGATAATCTCAGCTTATTGAGGTTTGGGACAGTTCCCTCACTGCTTCTTCACAGGTGCAGCAGGTCTGGAGAGGACTTAGGGCTGCCACAGCAACCTCCCAACCACACCCTGGCCACCAAAGAAGCTGTCCCAGCCTCTCCTCAGAGGACCATGGGAGGGGAAGAGAAGCAAGAGTGAGGGGCACAGAAGCTGCTGGGCAAATGACATCCTGCTTCTGTTGTCACAGAGAGAAGGGGGGAGGCAGGTGTCCCTTATCTGTCTTACACACCTTAGCCTATTTGAATCTTCTCATTTTACCTGACATTTTGAGTATAAACTATCATTGTGTTTTTTAGAATATTATTGATCTCAAATGATTCTTATTTTAATGTGTGAAGGTTCTTGGGCTTCATATCAGAAACATGAAGTTATTTCTCAACTCAGAAATGAGTCCTATTTCTACTGTGTTGTACCAAGAAAGGGACACTTACCATTTGTTTTGGAAACACAACATCACTTATTTTTAAAAAAATGTTAGAGAAATTCTTTCCCTGTGGATTTTGTGAGTTTCCAAGTCCTCTTTCTCCTTTAGAAATGGAGACAACTTCTATCCCAGGGCTCAGGCACATGACAAATTGTCTGCAGTCTGACCCATCCACTTTAATTTCCAACTCTGTAACTACTGATACAATGTTGGTGATCTCTCTGGCCTGCCTTCTGCAGTGTAAGTGCTTATTAGGCTTATGTTTGGACCTGGAATGGCAGGAGTGTCCACGGCTGGACGGTGGCAGCAGCCTGCTCCTCGTCGCATGAGTTCTGCCTGTACTGTGGAGCACTGTTCCTGGACATATTCTTGGGCATCCCATTGCCTGGGACCTGTCCAGTAGCTCTCAGCTATCATACCAGCTTCTGTGCTGTGAAACTAAAGAACCTCAGGTGATAGGAAACTCAATGGATGTCACACTCTAGGCCACACAGGTCCGAGGGAGCTGGAAAATGAGAGATGGGTGGGCGGGTAAGTTCAGATGAAGGCTGACTTTTTTCCGGATAGCCCTGAATCTGCCATCTTACGTGGCTGAAGTTCTGAGCTTCGTGTTACATTGCTTCAGAAAGGTTGGGAGGGTGAAATGGTCCATGTAAACTGACTGTGTTTGTGTAGGCATTTGGATGGCTTGAATGCCAAGAACCAACTTTGTACTGCTCACTTCCAAGGAAGATGTAGGCAAAGTGTGCTCAGTGGTATGAAATGCTGTTCTCTGAAGACAGGTGTAGGCAGGGGAGACCTACCGGTAATGCCACTGAAATGGAGACCACTCACAAAAGTCCTCATGTTACAAAAGTCTGGCAGTGAATTATAGCATTACTTGATTATAATGCTGTCTGGGGTTGAGGTTTTCTGATCACAAGTATTAAAATTTTATATGTAGAATGAGAAATTTTTCTTTTAATTTTTCTTTTAAAGACTTCCAAATTTCCCCAACACTACAAAGTATAGTAAACTATGAAAGAAAATCATACAATCCAGTTTCAGAGAAAGAGTTATAAAAAGGAGAGGCAATGGGACTTGGTACCCTCGGCATAGCATCACGAGCCTGATATCCTCTCCCCAAACCTGGCCACTCCCCAGCTCTGCCATCAACAGCAGGACTTGCTTCAGTTTACTCCTCTGTGAGAGCAGGTACAAATAACTGCTGAGCAATGGAGATCACATTCAGGAGGGGCCTTACCTAGAGCCAACATGAGAGGTTCTTGAAGAGAGGGACTTGACCTTTAAAAGTAGGCTTTATTTTTTAAAAGCAGTTTTAGGTCCCAGTAAAACTGAGCAGAAAGTCCAGAGAGTCTGTGTATATCTCCTGCTCTACTCACAGGCAACCTCTTTCCCTCTCACCTGCTCCTCAGTGAGGTATTTGTTGGAGTCGCTGAATCTGCTCTGTGTTGACTCAGCGTTTTCATCCGGGATTATAGTACCTCTTGGTTTTCATGCTTAACGTTTTATATTCTATTGGTTTGCACAAATGTGTGGTGACGTATGTCTGCATCATCGTATCATGCAGAATTATTTCAATCCCCTCAAAATCCTTGGAGCTCTGCCCTCTGATCTCTATCGCCAGTCCCCACTGGAATCACTGATCTGAAGAGCTGATTTCCTCCCATTCTCCTTCCCTGGTCAGAAGATCCTCATGCACGAGCGATCTGAACTTCATGCGGCCATCTGAATCTTTTTCATGAGCTCAGACTGATCCTAGCCAGCTGCAAGTGGTCACACTTGTTTTCTCTTTTGCCCTGGTCTCTCCATCTCTTACCTCAAAGAGACAATATCAAGTCAGAAGTGGACAGGCTTTGGAATTACACACTGCTGGATTTGAGTCCTAATTGTGCTTCTTATAAGATCGATGGCCTTATAAGGGGTTAATGTTGCTGAGCCTCAGTTTTCTTATCTCAAAAATAGGGATGCTGTTGCCTACCCTAAGGATTAGGACTCAGCGTAGGAAATAATAATAGATGTATCGCAGGCGCGCAAGCACCTTGGGCATGATTTTACAGACCTTTTCTGTGTTGTGTCAAAAGCAGTGGTGCTGAATAACTTGTGGAACTATTCAGCAAGACTGCCTGGTTCAAAGCTAATAAGATTAGCTAGTTAACTAGTTTTTAAAAATTCTATGCTCTTGCAGAATAAGAAAAATGAAAGCAATTAGAAAAAGATTTTCTAATTAGGTGAAAAAAAGGAAATTTCTCAGTTTTCATGGAGAGTTTGTGTGTAGACTGGTCTCAGTTGCACACATGCTTTTTTACTGTAGTCACCAGTGAACATTTTCTATATCAGTTCCAAAATGTCTACACACTTAACATCCAAAAAATATATTGTCATGCCTCATGTCTGATTGGCCCAGAAAAGTCTGATGATTAAAATCTTTCAAATTCTTGAACTTTCACTTAATCAGACTTTATTAAGTAGATAATCAACTAGCCTGAGCAATCACTATTTAATTTAGGAATATAGTTGACAGATGTGGATGCTGATTCTTTTGTAATTAATTTAAAGGCCACAATTGAAAACTGCCAGCAGCCTTTAATCATAGAACTCTCAAGATCTCAGCTAATCACACCCAAGATTCCATCAGGAATTTTAGCTTCACTGTGTCTCAAGAATATCTTTCTGATTTAAATGAGGATATCAATGATTTGCTTATAACTGACTGTTAAATGCCAGCAAGAGAGAAGAAGGTCACGGCCAGAATGATAAAGTTCTGTCCCTGTGATCCCTGAAGCGTTGCTACCTTATCACTTCTAATTCAGAAGAGAGTTAATTTATACTTACACTGCAATCCCAAATCTTACATTCTCTAATATGGCAGCATTCTCTCGGGGTGTATCATGGTACTTTCCAATAGACTGACAAATTAATTAACAAGAGACGTAGCGGCAGTTACCGCGGGTGTGGAGCACCGGTGAAATGCATCTGTGCTTTGGATGTGTCTCCTCCAGTGATAGTGGCCTCTTCATTCTGCCAGGTTTGGCTGGCTGATCCTCAGAAGACAGACTCACCCAAGTGGACTCTTGATTGTCCACAGACAGGGACTGCAATGCTAACTTTGGTAGATGAAGTCTACATCAGACATTGAAGTCTATTTTGCTTGGCTGTCACTTAGGTAGTTTTCTTAGCTTGTACCCGGCCCATCAACACAGAAAGCAGGTTCCGATATCCCAGCTCCAGAGTTGGTTGTGTCACTGTGGGTGAGCACAGGACTGATTCAAAACCTAGGTCGTACTTGAGAGTGTTGGTTTCTTTTCCTGCTCTCTCACCTTCCATTTCTCACCCTTACCCTTTGAGAGAAGCAGTGATGGACAGTGGAGGAAGGAAAAGGAGGACAGAACCAGGCATCTGTAAGCAGTACCTACACAGTGGCGCTCTCACCACCATGACAGCCGTGTGTCACCTGATGCGAGTACCACGAGGAGCCGCCCACATGGCTGCTGCGGGAGATTCCACTGGGCGCTGAATCTCACGTCATCACCCAGCGACTCTGCAGGTGTTTTGACATCATAGGCAGCTTGTTATTTGTATGTCTGTGACAAAGCTGATGTGAACAAAACTGTTGCACCGACAGTCATATAAAGAGCAGTGTAAACAAGGATATAAAGTACAGATTGTGCGGTAATGATCCTAAGCGACTGAATATCTGGATTCGATATAACCTATGCTACACTTTTGATTTTTATTTTACAGTGAACTTTTAAAAATGCAAGAAAAACCTTTGCTATAAACAGCGGATAGTTTGTGTTTTCTATTCCGTACGGTGTTATACATCTTGTATTTACTATATTTCTCAGTCGCATTGAGAGACCACATCAAATGAACACCCTCCATGACCTAGGTCTGTGTCAGTCTGCCCGGTGACGTTTGTACAATGAGGAAACATTAAGGATATATTTCTTCGGTCCATCCCAGAGTTGAGCAGCATATGACTGTACATCTTGGTGAGATGAGCTGAATTTTGCTGAGGATACTCTACCAGTCATTGGAACAAAAATACCTTTGCCAACATTCCCCCATTTAGGCCTAGATGTTTTGGAAATGAGCGGGATGCATTAAGGGTGCCTGAACCACCGTGTTCTGGAGACAGTCTTGTGACTGTGTCTTCGTTCTCTGGAGACGGGGCGGGAAGCTCCACAGTCCTCGCGCGGGCTGTACAGATGGAGCTCAGGAAGCTTAGACAAAGCTTCGGACCTCTGCCTCTGTACAGCTCCCGCACACTCAGCTGGTCTTATTTCTGTAGAGTCTCACTCCAATTCGGAAGGGTAAGCACAAATGGATGCTCAGTGAAGAAACCAAATCAGAAAAGCTGTCAAATCAAAAAAGAGCCAGTTAAACAGGAGTTAAGCAACACAAAACAAAAAGTCCACATCAACTGAACTTCTATCAGAGAACCCTAACTGTGTTATTTTAGAAATGAGGTGTCCCTTTCGGTGAGGATTCCAGCAGTGGAAACTGATGCGTCTCAGATAATCTGGGAATAATTTAAAGACATGAGCCAGGAAAATAGGGAAAGAACTGGGCCGGGGATTTAGCTCAGTGGTTCCAGAGCCTGTCTCACAAGCGCAAGAGCCCGGGTTCGATCCCTAGTAACCACATACAATACTGGGTGTGGAGACTCACCCCAGCAGCAACCAGCACCACATACCGCAGTGCCCGGCATGGTGGCTCACGCCTGTAATCCCAGCACTCGGGAGGCAGAGGCAGGAGGATTGCTGTGATGTGAGCTTGAGGCTGAGCTCAAGGCCAGCCTGAACCACAAAACGAGACCCTGTCTCAAAAAAAAAAAAAAAAAAAAAAAAAAAAAAAAAGGAAAGGAACTGAGGGAAGGTGGCAAGTTTTTACCAAGATGACTTGGTTAAGTCGGAGAGATAGAGCCTGTGATAAATCGCTATGCACTCTCACAGTACATAAGATCTACAAAAACCTCCAGTGAGATGGAGGAGTGAAAACATGAATAATGGAATCAATTAAGTATAGGAAAACGGGCTGAATATAAAGCGCAAAATGTCTATTTTTGGATTTTTTAGATGTGGCTCTTGAGGTACTTTCAATGTTAAATATTTCCTAGTAAGATGGGTAAGTTCTTAATATTTCCATCCTTTAAATCCAAAGAAGAAAAAGCTCCATGGGCTTTAATTTTTATTTTATTTATTTATTTTTTCCAGAACTGGGGCTCAAACTCAGAAGTGTGTGCTTGTGAGCAGGTGCAGCACCACCACCAGCTAAATCCCTGGCTCCCCAGGGTTTTAAGATACATTTTGGGGGGCGGGGAGTTAGCTCAGTGGTTCCGGCGCCTGTCTTGCAAGCACAAGGACCCGGGTTCAATCCCCGGTAACCACATACAACACTGGGTGTGGAGACTCACGCCCAGCAGCAACCAGTACCACATACCACAGTGCCGGGCGTGGTGGCTCACGCCTGTAATCCCAGCACTCGGGAGGCAGAGGCAGGAGGATTGCTGTGATGTGAGTTTGAGGCTGAGCTCAGGGCCAGCCTGAACCACAAAGCGAGACTCTTTCTCAAAAAACCTAAAAAAAAAGAAAAAAGAAAAAAAGAAAAGATACATTTTGAAACTGGGGGTGAATGGGGGGCAAGCCTCATGCTTAGCATGTACAAGGCCCTGGATTCATCCCTAACATGAAAACAAAGGATGTGTTTTGTTCTTAGCGGGCCAGTGTCTCGGTTCTGGGACCCATGGTCTAGCTCCTGTCTGCAAAGTTTGCCTCATCTCAGAGGGAGGCAGAAGATAACCAGGGAGAAATTCTTTTTTTTTTTTTTAACTTTATTGGTACATTATGAATACACATCATCATTGCATTCAACATTGAGAGTTTGTACCAGAATATGACACTTGATTCTCATTTTTTCCCTTTTCCCCCCTCCCTGTAACCCCCACGCCCTATATACACCAGGGAGAAATTCTTTACTGCTTGAATGCACTCTGTCACCTTTTGTGAGACAAATGGTTCCATTCAAGTGAGGAAAGCTGAAATGAGAAAATATTAATGAAGGCTGAGGAAGCAGCTCAGCGATCATGCACTTGCCTAGTGTACACGAGGTCCTGGATTCAATCTCAACACTGCAGAAAAATATGGAAGTATTTTGATGTGATATTCTAGGCAGACAACCACGGAGCTTTTCAGGATGCCCACTGACTGCACTGTTTCATTTTAGGCAAGTGGCTAAGCTTTCTAAGCCTGTTCTCCTCTTCTGAGAAATGGGCAGTTCCTGGAGTGGCTTGAGGTTTACGCTTCTGTGGACAGGGCTCGGGGTAGCTCCTGCTGTGTGCTGAGAATCCAGGGCATGCAGTGATGCTGGTCAAGCTGTGAAGCCTTTCCCACTAGGATGCTACTCTGTGCCACTGCTGTCACTCATCTGCAGACGAGGGCCAGCCATGGGCCAGTAGAGGGCGGGACCATGGAGAGAAGGGACTCGCATCCGCCTGTGAGAAAGCACCAGCCATTTCACATTGGATATGTTATGAAAAAACTCATCATGGGCCAGGGATGTAGCTCAAGGTTTCTGGCTACTGTCTTGCAAGTGCAAAGTCACGAGTTCGATCCCTGGTACCAACAAAACGAAACAAAACAACAATACCACTTCTGTGGTTTAAACTAAAATCGAAATAACCTGGTAAGGCACAATTGTAATATTCTAGTAGAACTTAAAGTTTTAAATAATTCATTATTTATACTAATGACTCTGTTCATTTCTCCTTTTCCCTGAGTTTTAATTTTCTGGTCTTGTTTATACTTTCCTGCGACTGTTTGAAAATTCAGATTTTTATTTTACTATGGTTTTGTAGTTCAAGGTCTCACAAGAAGCCATGTCAAAGCCTTTGAAGGATACAGATAAATGAAAGAAATATATGGAGTTGAGCACTTATAAAATAAGTGATATGTACTCCTCAGGAATATATGCTCATAGAAGTCAACAATAGTGACCTGAAGGCCAGAGGAGAAGATGATGCTGATTCTCTCTGCAAAAGACAAAAAGGGGTCTGAGGAGGAAAAGTCCAGAGGATGTTAGCAATCTCGGGAATGTTCTGCATGGGCATCAGGAAGCCGGTAGAGTAGAGGTTCAGAAAAAGTGACCTCATCACCACTCTGCACGACCCCGGGAGAGGCGAAGATTGTCTTCCAAGATGCATGTGACAGCTGCCACGGTGAGGAGGACTCGGACACGCAGTCGGCTTTTGCGTGTGTCGCTGGTGCTCGGTGCTATGAGCTTCATCTTGTACCTTCTGAGATGCTAATGTTCTTTCTGGTTTGAATATTTTCTGTCGTGATTTCATTTTCTGGGAACTCGTTGTACACATGAGGCTTCTATTAACAGCTTTGACATCTAAAGTTCTTAACACCAAATGCTGGATAAGGTCATCCGATCTGATCACGACTTCAATTTCCTTATTTTCTCCTCTCAAAATCTTGGCTGATTATACTCAGTATCAGGGCAGAGTCAACTAAAGTGAAAGTCCACCCTGTACTAGAAGGGGATGCTTAGCAATTGTATTGAGGGCTGGGTATTTCAGAGATCATCCTTGACTGAGCCATTCCACCTCATTAGTTATCATGAGGGCGTGAAAAGGGGCCCAGAAAAAGGATCACTGGAAGCTGGAATTTGAAAGGGGAAAATGAAGATCTCGAGTGAAGTGGAAATAGAACAGGAAAAGAGAGCAGGACGCAGAGGGAGTGGTTGGCAGACACCACTGGATACCCGAGAAGAGATTAACTGTGGTCAATCAACAAACATCAGAAATCTGAGTCCAAAGAGGACATCATGCGAGGAAGCTGAGGCTTGGAAGCCTAAGTTATTCGCTCTTGGCCACAGTGCTGGTCACTGGCAGAGCTGACCTCGAAAGAAGATCTGTCATGCCCTGGAGCTTGCCCTTAACTTCTGTGTTATGAATTTACATACACATTTATAGCGACTTTAACTGAGGACATCGCATAAGTATGTTCTTCACTTGCCCATAAAAACTCAACCTCTATCTCGAGCCCCACTTAAAGTGAGAGGATAGCAGGAAACTCAGTCAAGTTCAGGTGTGGTGTCTGCATTCAGGCCGGATATTTTCAGCTGTGCCTTCTTCTCCCTGTTGTTAACACTGTGCCCAGGCCTCACTTATGGGGGAGGGAGGTACTTTTCCTGTTATGACGAGTCTTTGTGTCTCTAACCCATCAGTGTGTCCCTCAGGCTCCTCCCCACCTTTGTGGGGCTTTGGCATTTTAACCACATTTTGGCCTCCACACCAGTTCACTTGCTGTAGTTTCCTGTGGTCCTCCAAGAGCCCCAAGCTGGACCCAGTCTGGGGGACTCTAGGCACCTTTGGGTGCTCTCCCACTGCTCCTTGGGGTGAAGGAACCTCTGGAACACCCTGGCTCCTTTCTTCTGCTCTGTGGTGACCCCACCCCATTGGCAGAGCCAACTGCCTCGCAAAGGTATCACCCGAAACTTGGTGTCTGGGTCCTTTCAATTTTGAATCCAAAACTGCATTAAAGGCTGAAGATGTTTCTGGCTCTTCATGGAGGCTGAACCTGAGGGATGTAGAGATGGGGACACAGCCTCCCTGACTCTTTCCTGAGTGATTAACACTCTTGGCTTCTATCTGTTCTCTCACCAAAATCTTCTCGCCCCCTCGCAACATTTGTATCTGGAGTTGTGCGGGGAGAAAATAGAATCAGACGAATAACACCTACTTCTCAATCTTTCCATCTTATTTGAGGTTCTGAAATTCTCACATCTCTTTGTCTTGAGGTTTTTGATCTCTCCCCCCTCTCTCTTTCTCTGTCTCTCTGTGTACGTGTATGCATGCACGCACACGTGTGAAAGGACTGAATCCAAGATCTTTGTGCTGAGCTACATCCTTGTCACTTTTTAAAAAATTTTGAGACAGCACCTCACTAAATTCTTTAAATTTCTCAGGCTGGTCTCAGCTTGTGGTCCTCTTGCTTCAGCCTCCCAGAGTCCTGGCACTACAGGAAGGCAGCATCATGCTTGGCTCTAGGAGTTTTCTTTAAGAAACTTCCTCTTAGGTTAACACTACCTTTGTGCTTCCAGCCAAACTGGAGGAGGCTCACTTCTTCCAGGTGGCTAGGAAGGGAATGATATGCCAGTTAGTGCTTGCATGTTATTTTCCAAATTAAAGAAATAAATATACTTTGTTAGAAGCGTTCTTTGGTGGGGAAGATCTAAAGATTCATAAGATTTTGTAGGAGCAGACACTAATGTTGAAATCTTGCCTTAGACATCATAAATTCAGCAAAAGTTACTTAATCTGCTGCTGTGCCATCACTTCAGGAACTCTGACATTTAAAGCATAGGAAAGGGAATAATTATGTAAGTTATGAAATTAGAAAGTACAGCGGTGCTTTGTGAAATATTTGTGCCAAGTGGATCTCAGTGCAGGTATTGGGAAGAGGAATTTGGCATTGACAAAGGATGCAGAGCGTGCGGGCTTTTGCAAGTCACACTACATCACAAAGAAAATGACGCTGTCACTGTCTTCAAAGAATTTTCCAGAGTCTTTTGCACATGTTAAAGTGGCTTTACCCTCAATTACTTCCTCATTTCTACTTTAATACAAAAATTCAGCTCTATCTCCATCGCTATGTTCAGCCATTCTGACCCCCTTGAGTACTGACGCTTTGGTTCATCTTACTCATCTCTACCCCAGGATGTTAATATTGTCACCAATTCTTCTCCCTTCCCCCAGTCCACACTGTTTCATCTAGGTCTTCTTTAGGAAATGGAAACTTGGTCTTTACTCCTATCACTAGAGGCCAGGCAAGACGCTGCTCCACATTTAGAGAATAAGATACTCTGAGTGAAGTGTCCAAGCTATTTCCCTTTCGGTATCTAGCCTATATGTATTCATTAATTCACTCATCAATAGACATCTAATACTTTGTAAAAATATACACAGATATAAATACGCCAGCTTTGTTCCAGGCAGGAGTGAGGATCTGAGTGGAGAGAAACAAGAGAAGCTGTTTCTTGTGTTTTCATAATGATATTCAAAAGATACAGTTGGAAGTGTTGGCTAAATCCTTCCAGGAACATGGACAAGGCTCATCTTCTGTTGCTTCCCGCTCCAGTCTGCAGTGTGTCCCTGAATACAGCTGTTCCACAAGCCATTTTTCATCTCTGCTGGATCAGCATCTTTTTGAGGAACAGACTCTTCTTCCCCATCTTTTGCACCCAGTGTCACTGAACATAGTATTTGGCTGTCGCGGCTTGTGTCTGGGTGCTCTCCAAAGCCTCCTGAATTCATGCGGTGGGGCTTTGGGTAGGCAGCTGGATCTAGAGTGCATGATACTGGGATTAAGGGTGTGCGAATGCTAAATTAGTCCACAGATTGGTTTAGTGTAGTTATGAGGGTGGATAAGGCCAAGGCGCTCCTTGGACAGAAAGAAGGCTGCTGCTGTAGTTTCTTTCTGCTTGCTGCTTCACTGCTTTGCTGCTTTCTGTCCACAGTGAACTGGTTCTTCTCTGCAAAGACCCTCTGCTGTGCTTCGCTGCCTCGGAGCCGCTTGATTATGGACTGAAACCTCTACAAACTGTGAGTTAAATGAATCTTTCATCCTTTAACGTTGGGTGTCAGGTTACTTTGTCTCAGCTATGAGAAAATTAACTAAAATACTGCTGCACAATGGCATGCTGCAACACTTTGTTAAATTAGAATATTACACAGAATTTTGCCTGAAACAAGCTGAGCTTTGGAACTATACTTATGCCCAAGGGATATTCTTTTTTTTTTTTTTTTTTTAAGGTTTTTTTGAGACAGGGTCTCGCTTTGTGGTTCAGGCTGGCCCTGAGCTCAGCCTCCAACTCACATCACAATCCTCTTGCCTCTGCCTCCCGAGTGCTGGGATTACAGGCGTGAGCCACCACACCCGGCACTGTGGTATGTGGTACTGGTTGCTGCTGGGTGTGGGTCTCCACACCCAGTATTGTTATGTGGTTAC
>PVIR01036646.1:0-15664 GCA_004026965.1 Petromus typicus | reverse complement strand
ATATTTGTGGATATTATCCACTGATATTTCAATATCTAGACATCACAACAGCACTGGACCCCACTTTTAACATCACTGCTTTAAAAGAAACATTTCAACAGTGACACAAGGCAAAAAACAGATGAGGAAACCTCAAGATTAAAAGCAATTAAAGACACCAATGCTATAGATGACCCTCCTTGAATCTCAATTAAAATAAACATAAAACTTTATGTGAAAAGCTAACTAAGCACTGGTTGTTTTAATTTTATAATGTGCAAAGAAAATATTATGGGTTTTTCCCAGAAATCTGCATTATAGACAATCTCAAATGGTCAAGGATGACACCACACACTGTCTGGGATTTGCTACAATTACACTGGGTGAAGGAGAAATGGGCAGCCGACAAAACATCAGCCACATCCTGATCACTGTTGGAACTGGCGAGACTGATAAGGTCTATTACGCTGCCAGTGCTACTTTTGTGTGTGTCTGAAGTTTTTTAAAACAAGAGATTTTAAATTGTTAAAAAAAAATACCCAGTGACAAGATCTTCTATGAATAATGGTATTTTATTGATCTGCACACTTTGATTCCATTTATATAAAACAATGGTCAACTTTTTTACCATCAGGGCCCAGTTTCAGGAAAAACACTGTCTCCACGTGGACCGAGGGTGGCTTGTCCCCCCAACCCCATCTCAGGCCATCAGACACCAGGTTCTCATAAGAAGGGCACAGCCTAGATCCCTGGTGGCGGTGCACGGTGCAGTCGGTCCTTCCTATGGGAATGTGATGACTTGACAGGCGGCAGAGCTCAGGGGCGCCGCCAGTCACGAGGAGCAGCTGTCAGTACAGACGAGCTGCACTGGCTCCCTGCTCTACCCGCCCCTCTCGCTCCTCTCTCCCAGGCAGTCTTGCTTCCCAAGAATTGTTTTTCCCTCTTCAATCCGTAACCTAACATATATTCCCTTCAGAAGTCCAAAGGCAGTGGCACAGCTCAGAGTGAACACTTGCCTAGTATATAGGAATCCCTGAGCTCAATATTCACAACTGAAAAAACAACAAGAAAAAAAAACAGTCCAGGTGAGGGAGACTTTAGATTTAAAGCCTAACAAATTGAGCTCTCATAAATCATGTGATCTCAAAGCTCACATCAGCTGGATGCTAGTATCATCCTCTCAGTCATACTGTTTCACAAACCCACATTTCCGTTGTTTTGACAAAAGGCTGTGTGGGGTCCAGGCAGAGCCCCCAGCAGACGAGTCTCCTCACAGTCAAGGTCTAACTACAAGCACCTCTACTTTCCTTGGTCATTGCCAGATCCTCAGCATCTGAACTGATCATGGATTTTCACTAAGTTACTAGCTATTATAGTACCTGGAAAATATCAGTGTCACACTCTGAAATCTTGCGGAATATGGAGGTTCCAAAAGGAAGGAAAGAGTGGAAAGTAGTACCTTCACATGTAGGTAACTGGGGACTCTGCAATGAGTCTTTTCAAAAACCCTGCAGGGGGGCGAAAGTGCAATCGCCTGGCATTCACCAGGAACACATCCTACCACTGCGAACCTGAGAGCCAGACAAACTTTCTGCCCTGAGCCCCTGAACCGCTGTGGACGTAGTTCCCACACCGCTTTGTACAGGAAACGCAAGCGGAGCACACAGGGGAGCCGGATGGAGCCCTCCGCCCACAGTGCGAGTGAGGAGAGTGCTGGCGCTGCCTGAGATCTCGGCCTGTGGGTTTGGTTACGTGAAGTCTTCACCTAATCCTCCGAACAGCTCAAAGGGCTGGGCCTATACAGCCAACACTTCACAGGGGACAATTTTTTTTTTTTTAAGTTTATTGAGACAGGGTCATGCTTTATAGTTCAGGCTGGCCCTGAACTCACTTTGTAACCCAGGCAATCCTTCCTTCTGCCTCTGCCTTCCAAGTGCTGGGATTACAGGCGTGAGCCACCATGCCCAACAATGGGGATCAAACTCAGGACCTCGTGCTTGCCAGGCAGAAGCCACAGAATCACTGAGCTAAATCCCTGGCTCTCCATGTGTGTGTTTTAAATTCTTATTTTACTCTTTTGTCTCAGCTCCCAAAATACAGTACTTGGGGGGAACAAACAGTCCATCACAGTTTTTTTGAGAACTCAAGTACTATTTTCTTTTTTCTTTTCTTTTTTTTTGAGACAGAGTCTCGCTTTGCAGTTCAGGCTGGCCCTGAGCTCACTATGTAACCCAGGCAAGCCTCAAACTGACAGCAATCCTCCCGCCTCTGCCTCCCAAGTGCTGGGATTACAGGCGTGACCCACCATGCCCGGCACTGTGGTATGTGATACTGATTGCTGGTGGGCGTAAGTGATCACACCTGGCATGGTTGTATGCGGTTATCAGGGATCAAACTGGGCCCTTGTGCTTTCAACACAGGCGCCAGGACCACTGACCTAAGACCCCGGACCTCACATACTATTTTCAACAGACCCGCTGAATATTAGAAAGTTTAACTCGTTTTATATGGCAGACAGTTGGGGTTTACTACATACAAACACTTAATGAAACTCAAAGGGTTACATGTAGGGGCGGTCTTTGCCCCATCACCTAAATCAGAACGCCCACAGGCACCAGGTAGGAATTCAGACATCATTACTTACAATGGAATAAAGTTAATCATGAGAAGGGTTTAAATATACATTGTTTTAATGAACTTCATTAAGGCAGTGGTTGGGGAACCTTACTCTTGTTTAAGACTTTTAATGCCTTTTTCTCTTTTCCCTAAAGAAACTGTGTGCTCTACTTAGCAGAATATTTGGGATTTCCAGCTCAGCTAACAGTTTGCTGGGTTCCTGCAAGGCTTCCATTTGCACCCGCCAAGCATGCAGCCCTAGCTCAGAGTCCAGTAGGAGCAACCAGAATGAAGCAACTTCCTCCTCCCCATGAGTCCCTCAAGTACGCAACCTCCTTAGTAGGACTCAGGACCAGCTGCCCACTTCCGGCTTCCTATCCCCCACACCAGCATGTTGCTGAGTTCATTTTCTGCACAACACTCCACATCACCTGAAAACCCTTGTTCATTAATTTATTTACTTGTATATACTTGTTTGTTCCCCTCGCTGAAGCCCTCTGAGCTCCAGGAGAGCAAGAGTCATCCATATTCAGGGCTGCACCTCTGGGCCCGGACAGACCCTAGGCACCATTGACTTATAAATAATTGCTGAATGAGGAAGGAAATAGCTATGTGTATTTAAAAATGTAAAAACAGGATCTGAAGCCTACTGTAAATAACTACCCTATTTTCCAAAAATCACTTTACAAACTCGCTGCCCTAGAGAAAGCCATGTGTCTTCATACCTCCCTGCTTTTAGGAGTGTACACATTTTTTCCAACACCACTTTTTCAGCTTCAGAAGAACTGTTCTGTAAAATAATTTTCTTTTTTTTTTTAGGGGCAAAAGCAAAAACTATAGGATATGAATAACCTTTACACCTAAGAGGATGATATTCAAAGAGAAGCTTGGCTACTTCCCACACTTACCTGGCCTTTGCCTGCAAGAATCTGTTAGGGTGGCACACTACGACTTAGAAAAGAAGAAAAGGATCTTACCCAATCATGTGGGAATTATTTATTTCAGGGCAGCACTTTGTAACTTAACACAATGGAACAGACCTTTTTCTAACAATACCCTAATATTCAGGATATGCAGATGAATTCCAAGTCACCTTTCAGAGACACCTAGCCTTAAAACAAATACACAATTGGGCCAGAAATTTTGATCCCTGGTACCTCAAAAGGACCCTGAGTTTGATCCTTGGTACCTCAAGAAACAAAACAAAAACCAAAAACCAAAAACCAGACACATGGCACAGCCCCTCCCAGATTGTAGAGTCGGCGACTCAGAGGAGCAGACTCACCCACCTGTCCCCATACTCAATAAACCTACACAGGAGATGGGGAGAAAACACTTTCTGGAAAATACAGTGGCCACAGAGATTTAAGTTTCTCTGTATAGAGTCACAGAGGCTGGAAGCCAGGAGTTACAAAGAGTAGGAGTATTTTTGGTGAGGGGAGAGCAGAATTCTGTTTCTTACCTGGACTCCTACTCAGCCAGCAAACTTGCTCATTTGCCAGTCTTTACTGAGACAGGGAAGGCAAACAAAGCTGGTTCACAGGGGGCGGGAGAGTTAGCTCAGTGGTTCGGGTGCCTGTCTTGCAAGCGCAAGGGCCCGGGTTCGATTCCCCGGTAACCACATAACAATACTGGGTGTGGAGACACACCCAGCAGCAACCAGTACCACATACCACAGTGCTGGGCGTGGTGGCTCACACCTGTAATCCCAGCACTCAGGAGGCAGAGGCAGGAGGATTGTGATGTGAGTTTGAGGCTGAGCTCAGAGCCAGCCTGAACCACAAAGCGAGACCCTGTCTCAAAAAACCTAAAAAAAAAACAAAGCTGGTTCACAGAAAGCCGCAGAGGGAAGTGGGGAGCAGCCAGCCTTCCTTGAGTTCTAGATTCCAGGCTCAGGAGACATCAAGCAGCAGATCTCCAGGGTAAACACCAGGAGGCAGAGGACACTGAGGTTACTGACGAGCTATTGTGCTAGGGGACTAAGTTGAAAAATGACTAGGATGATGCTGGGCCTTTAGTCACACGCTATATACAGTAAGAGGTATTTTATTTGAAGCTCAGTATCTCTGACCAGTAATGATTCTGGGTGACCACCCGACCCCCCAGGACCTCAGTCTATAAACATGAAAATATCATTTACTTCACAGCATTGTGTCTCTATGTTAAAAGCCTAGTACCTTGGGAGCTTTCAATTCATCCGTTGGTTTGTTAGAATGATCCTTGAGCCACCAGTAAGTGCCAGACATGGTACAGAAAAGTAGATAAGGGAGTTAAAATCTAGTGCAGAGCCAATGTGGGTCAAGGAACTATTACGTGGGAGGCATGTAATTAAATGGAAACATTTAGTATGACCTGCACCTGAGGAAATAAACCTAGCCTAAAAAGTCAGAAATATCCTTCATGAAGTTTCAGGCTGACAAGGTGTCAATAAAAAATGATCTAGATGAAAACACTCTAGATGAAATAGTTTGTGCAAAGCCCAGAGTCTAGGATTAATGCAGCACGTGAGAAAAATGAAAAGAGATCCAGTACGAAGAGAAGATAAAAAGCGGGGTGTGTGTGTGTCTGTGTGTGTGTGTGTGTGTATGTGACCATGTGTTAACTTACCTGTGTCACAGAGTGCTAGACTAGGTGACTAAACAATATTCTGGGTGTTTCTGTGATGGCGCTTTTGCATGACAGTAAATCAAGCGACTGAGGAAAGCTGATTGGCTTTTGCAACACGAGTGGGCCACACCCAATCAGCTGAAGATCTGAATAAGCCCTAAAGATCAGACTAGGAGACTGCCTCCCCACTCATTGGCAAATTTCGCTCCTTCTGGGGTTAAGATGGCTTTCTGGCCCCTGGTGTCTCCAGACTGGCAATGTTAGGACTCTCACTGCATCACAAACTTGCCTTAGTATCTGGCCTGCTGACTCATTCTGTAGAATTCTGACTTGCTAGTTTCCATAACTGCATGAATTAATTTCTCACACAGATGCACACATATGTATGCATATAAACAGACAGTATACAAAGCGGATAGATGCAGGTCATTGTTTTCTTGAGAACCTTGACAAATGAAGAGAATGAGACACAGGGGTGACATGGAGTGGTGGGCACCAAATATCCAGTGATCCCCGTGACTAAATCATGCAATGAGAAGTCAAAGGAGAGCACAGAGCAATGGTGAGTCCTCAGAGGGCGTTGTAAAGGGAGGGTTATGTCCATTAGCCACTTCCGAGTGAAGGCTGCCATGGTGCGGCCTGAAAGCATGTGGCAACCACAGAGCCAGGAGACACTGACCTGCGTGTTGCTGCAAAATGAGCAGATAACAGGCTTGGACTGGGTCAGGGCAGATAAACAGAAAAGAGAGAGCCATGACTATCGAGATATTTTAAAGGTTGGATATTAACATTTTCTCTTGGTAAAGGGAGATAAAACATTCTATGTTCTCCTTCAAAGAAAGTACTTATTAGTGGAATGGATTCTCTGGTTCTTTCAGATTGAACATATTTATCTGCCTCTCTCTCTCATTCTGTTGATTCTGTTATCTCCCTTCCTCAGCCTCACATGACAGAGCTGTGAAAACAGAAGCTAGGAGAAAGAACAGATCGGGTGCCCTGGCTGGCTTCCCGGACGGAGGCAGGCGCACCTTCCCGCCCACTGAGACGGGCGTGCAGCACACAGCAGGAGCCACCCTTCCTCCCACCACCCACACACAGCTCTCTCCGGGCCTGCAGCAGTGGTTTGTTCTGTACCCTTCACTCGGAATCCCTAAGGCAAACTGAGGTTACTAAGAACTGCCCAGGGCAGGTCAGGTGCTGTCTGGACGGCACCCAGTGAGGGGCCGGACAGACATCCATCTCTCAACTCTCACTGCCACAGAGTGTTTCACTTCGCCACGCAGACCCAACCAAGAGGATTGCAAAGAGGCTTCCCCCTACTCTTCTTATGGATATGAAGACTTCTGATAATTTTATGTGCCGACTAGACTCAGGGATGCTCAGACATACAGTGAAGCATGATTTCTGGGTGTGTCTGATGTTTCCAGAACAGTTAAGCATTTGAATCCTTGGACTGAAGAAAGCAGAGGCCTGCTGAAAGGGAGAGGCATCTTCCAGCCTTTTCTGAATATGACAGACAGGCAGGGGGAGGTTAGGGGTGCCACTGCCCACGTGCTTGGAGTCTACCTTCACCCTCCACCCTCACACTGGAATCTACACATCAGCTCTTGGGCCTCCAACTGAAACACTGGCTTTCCAGCGACTGCAGCTTCTCAGCGGTTAATGGTATGAGCCCTGCCTATGACAAATCTCTGGTAGGCAGACCTATTAAGTTTGTCTCTCTCGAGCGCCCCAACTAATACAGCAGTCCTAGAGCCTTCACTCCATGTCCCACTCAGGGAATGGTGAACGGGCGGTCGTGTGCCCTGTACAGTCTGAAAGCTTCCACGAGGTGGTCTCAGGGGCCACACTTCAGGACCTGTACTCTGGACTGCTGGGCAACAGCTGCTGTCACCACCTCGTTCTTGAAGATTTACAGAAGCTCAAACTCCAATCTCTGACTCAGGTGGATATTAAACATCTTGGCTTTCCATTATGTTAGCACCAGGGGTTTTGGGAAAAGTTGACACAGACCATTCAGCCACCACTACCACCAGCAACACACACGGATACACACACACACAGACACACACACCATCAGAAGCAAACCAGCAGCTCACGGAAGCAAAAGAGCACCACAGGAAGTATTAAGTGCACAGAAACAACAATATGAAAGAAATGCTGGTTTCCAGTGAGACAAGCAGGCGCAAGCACAACCTGCTCCCTGTGAAGAGTTCAAGGTCAGGGTGCACATCCCTGGGGAGGAAGCCTGGCTACAGCAACTTATTTTTTTTTTACTTCCTTAAAACAAGTCAGAAAGAGCTCACATAGTGCCACATCTGAGCCAAGGGAATTTTTCTCTTGCTGTTCTCACTCCTCGGGTCTAAGATAATCCTTTGTGACCTGACATCAATTACAATTGGCCAATTACACATCAGATCATTGTATTACAGAAATATGCTTGGTAGCTGAAGGGATCACTTCATTATCAGATACCAGAGGTAGAGAATTACTAGGATTATTCTTTGACAGATTACCAACTCTGCCAAAAAAAAAAAAAAATCATTCATATTGTAAACCCACTGGGAATAGTGACTTCAGTGTACATATTTCTGCATGCTCAACACCTAACATAGTAGTGTCTTAGGTGGCTGAAGAGTGAATAACTGAAGCTGTATGCCCAGCCACTAAGGTAACTGAACACAGAAGCTCATGGCTGGCTGCCTGATCTCCCTACAAATCCTGCTATAGGATCACCACATCACTGTGGCACTTGGATCAGAAGAAATACTAAACTTCTGGGAAAGACAGTATTCTGGATCCAGAGAACTAAAGTTCTACTTTGGGCAGGATAAGAACGAGTAATTACTATGATAAACACAGGGTAGGGGAATGAGCTCAGTGGACAAGAATGTGTGAAGCCAAAGGTTCAATCTTAAACATGTGCATACACACATGCACAGATACACAATGATAAACAGATTTGGGGCCACTGATTAGTGCCTCTGAGCCCTCAAAAATTCCAGGGCTTGATTTTGTGATATGAACCTGTGTGTGCACAGTACCCCACCCACTAACGAGCCTATAGGTCCTCTGTAGGGAACAGGGGAAAGGAATGGAACTAGAACTGTTTCAGTTAAGTTCTAGTCTCCTGTAAGTCCAACAGCATATGGCAAAACAATAAATAGGCAGAAATGAGACAGAGAAGCAGCTGAGCTGGGGCCTGGTCCATGCTACTCTGGGCAGCAAAGATGGCTGACCTGAGCTCGCCACAGCTTTTATTCAGTACCTCTGGAGCCAGTAAAGCTAAAGGTCACTCAGAGAGCAGCATGCTCAGTACATCAGAAGTAACAAGTTTAACAGGTCTCTCAGAGGTTAAGACAGAGTCAAGTCCTCAGGTCGGAATATGTCATAGCTGGTCTGCAGGCAGGAAAGCTCAGCCCCATCATAGTCCCAATTGTCCAATTAATTTTCCCAAATAGGATTGCTCCCAACAGTCCTCTAACCATAAGTTGATCCGACAGCAGAAGCAGCCTTCTCAAAATACCTTCTATTTTGGCCTTTTTGCATGAGAGTCCTTGAATACACATCCTCTCCTGTGACCCACCAAGAGCTGCCTGCCCCCCGCCTCTCCTATCAAAGTATCTGCTCACCAATGCAAAGAACCAAAGGGATTTCAGAAAGGAAAGGAAAGAGGAAAACTGTCCAGTGCAAACTTGATAACTGATAGTACCACAGCTCCTTCACTACCCTCTTCTAAGGCCTACAACCCAATACACTTGGCACCCCAGAATTCCTTTGTGGTTTCATTACATGAGGATAATGCGGCAGACTGAGGCTGCTGCAGCTCTCGGACACTCCACTGCCTTCATCTCACCAAGGCTGACCCAGGACCCAAAGTGTGCTCTTACACCACTGCAGCGTGGGGCGATCCTACACCCCTGTACTCCTGGCTGCCTACTTGCTGGAGGCTGGGTTCCAAAAGGTTTCAGGGTGAAGGAAAAAATTCATAACACAGAATGGTTCTTATTCATTCAGTTCTCGGACCCCACAGCTAGAGTCAATCCCTTCCTCTTAGAGATGCTACTGGGGATGGATGCTGGAGAGCAGAAAGATATAAATCGGAATGGATGGGGCTCAAAGCCATGAGACAGTTATTCCTACTCTCCTCTGGAAGGAAAAAAAAATACGAGAGAAAATTTCCCTAGAACTAAGATGTTATTCTTTAAAATTTCTCAGGCAGCTCTAGAAAAACTGCCCAGGTCCCTGGTGCATACTGTTGACCCAGAAAACCGGAATCTCTTCACACATCTTGCAAAGCAGAAGTCAGCCACTGTCACAATGAGAGACAAACCAAACAAGGCTGACAGCAATCCCCAATTTGGAAGGGTACAGATTTGCTGTATGATCTGTTGAGAGGCATCATCACACTTCAAGATAATACCCTAAGTCCTACCTCATTTCTGAGCCTTTCCCCCAAGTGGGTCTTGAAGCATTCTTGTGTTCACTCTCTGCAGGAAGCTATTTTCCAGTTCCTTCTACGAGGTTCCTTTATAGTGACTATTCAGAGATTCACCTTAGACGCCTCACAAAGCCTTTGGTCGGTACCTGTCTTGCAGCAGGTCTGGCTTCCATCAAGCATCTCTCGGGGATGCTTCTCCATGGCTACGATGCCAACACATCAAGCAGACATTTTTATGGACCAGAACTCACTAGATTCAGAATTGGCTTGACAGCTCTGCTGAGGCATTTCACTGACGTTGGACCCAACAAGTGCACTCACGAAATAAGGCCTTTGGCACATGTAGCTACAACAGAAGGAGAGTCTAAGAAGTGCACAGACACTAAAGCACTTCAATTGTCAACACAGGCAGCGGACTTACATAGGAGGTACAAAGGGACAGTGTTAAAAGTAAAGGTTATAAAACAGTATCCAGCTGTTAACATATGAATTGCTTTTAAAAATGAATATGGATTATAAGTGAATAGGGAGCCAGGCATGGTGGTAGACAACTGTAACCCCAGCACTCAGGAGGATTGCTATGGGTCCAAGGCCAACCTGGGCGACAGAGTAAGTTCAAAACCAGCTTAAGGTGCATAGCAAGACCCTGTCTCAAAAAAGAAAAAAAATGAAGACTGGAAAAGTTTGCACCATCAAATAATGCTAATTCCTTGGAGATGGGATTGGGTTATGGAATACTTAATTTTTCCTTTTGAGCTCGTATTTTTCAGGTCCCTATAATAAAAATACTGTCTATGCAGTGAGGGTGAAAGAAAAATTTTATAAAACAAAATGGCTCTGATCCACTCAATTCTCTGTAACACCACAGCTATCCTCTTAGTCCAGGCCCAATTCTGTGTCCTAAACTAAAATTTCATTTCTTAATTCCCTTCTGGAATCATACCACAGCCTTCTCATCAATTTGAGTATCTTCTCTGGCTTTTTCTTACTGAGGCCAGGGTGCTATTTTAAAAACAGAAATTTGATTATGTCACCTCCATTCTGAAACCCTCTCTCAGCAATAACAGTTTTCTGTAAGATAAAATTCACAGTTTGTATGTGTGTGCATATGTTGCTGAGGATCGAACTCAAGCCCTTCACACCAAACTACATCCTGGATGCTTTTATACTCTTGATAAATCACCAAGTTGTGCAGGCAAGGCTCAAACTTGTGATCCTTCTGCCTCAAGTGCCCAGGATGCTGACATTACAGCCATATGACATCACAGCTGAAATTTATAGTTCATGAAATATTTGGAGCCCATCAGGCCCTTCACTGTGGCGTCATTTTTCGTAGCTTCCTGCCCCCCACAACCTGGCCTGTCAACATGCTGCTTCCTCTGTCCACTTCTTCCTCCCCTTCATTTAACCCTCACCGATTTCTGAAGCCTAGATGGTCATCTCAGTCCAGATGTCACTTCCTTTGGGAAATTGAGGCAGGACTATGGCAAATTAGAGCCCAACCCCATTTAGGAGAGATGTTAGCCTGTTTCATCCTCTGAGGTGTAGCTATGGTAACTGCCAAGGTCTGTCCGCATTGGCTATGCTTGTGATGTCGACAGCCCTGCAGCTAAGCAATGCAGCACGCTCCTGTTCACACATCAGGAGATGACTGCCTGATGTGGGTCATGCATCCTATTAGACAACTGTAGAGCACAGAGTGTCCCAGAGAGGAGAACCACCAGACTTCCACTTAATCTTAGGGCTTGAATTCATTTTCTAACCTCTTTCCAAAATTCTTCCTAAGAAATTCAATTGTCTCTATACAGAGTATCTTATGATCCTGACCATCACCTCTTTGCAGATGCATTGTATTACTGTCTGCAGAAATAGCCCTTCTGAAGAGATGATTAGCATTATCCTTCAATCCACCTTCAGCTCAGGGTGAAGAAATACTGTAAAACACAGTTTTAAGTCAATCACATTCTAAAAGATTTTTAATACACCAGGGGATACATTAGGTACTACTGGCACCTGTAGGCTCAAGACTCTCAAATTCACATCTATATTCCAAATTTCTCTTCTAAGTTAATGACCCACATATCCGATCTGCTTACTCAAGTTGCACGTGGCTATCTCAAAAGCACCGTATCAACTATCCTCCAACAATCCCTCCTCCAGTGCTTCTTGTTGCACCTCTGCAAGTTTGAAAACTTGGGAGTCAGTCCTGAAACCTCCCTTTTCCCATTCCCTCTATTAAATATTCCAACCCATCACTGCACCCCGTTGCTTCTGCTTCCCATTTCTTTCTCCCTCCAGTCCTACACCATATTCCAGGCCTGTGTCTTGCCTGAAATAAACTAACCATCTTGACTCTATTTCAGCTACCTCTGATCTTTTCTCTACAGTATGAACAGTCTCCATCTATAAGTCAATGACTTTGTTTAAAAATCTCCAGCAGTCTCTTATAGACTAAATTCCTGGCCCCCCTGAAAATTTCATATTTTGAAGCCCTGACCTCCAGTAACTGGCTTTTAAGCTATCCACTCTACTTTTTTTGTTGTTGTTGTTTTTGGTTTTTAATGGTACCATGTATCAAACTCAGGACCTTGCACTTGGAAAGCAGTCCACTGAGCTACAGCACCAACCCTCCAGTCTGCTATTTTATAAAGGCACCCCCAGCAAAGTAACAGTAGATTTTCATTGCTCTCAGGATAATCAATGGTACTGATTTGATTTAAAAGGTTGTGCATATAGCCACCCAACTAGTGTCATTCTCAGCCTCTTAATTTTCTGAGAACTGGTCACATTTGGTTTTCCCTTAGTTTATCATTGGTGACATGCTCATTTGCATTATATAATTCTGTGTGAGCTCTTTCATCTGACTGAAATATCAGTTGTTCCCACCTCTTCCCTTAGCTAAAGACTACTCGTCCAGCCGATGGCTGCTTATCAAGCTTTCCTCAGGGAAGCCTCTCTGAGCCCACTTGCTTAGACCAAAACTCTGTCGCTCCATGTTCTCATAGACTCATTCTTCCAGATCACTTATCTCACATTATTATTTGATTATTTGGTTGTAGGTCCCATTTCTGTTATACACTACAAAATCAGAAACCATATTAGCTTTTCCTTATTACAGTATCTTCCATAACTAGCACAGCACCTGCTACAAGGTAGGAGGGTAACATCTATTCAATAAAAGAGAGAACATTTTGAGATATTAGCTTTGCTTAAGGGCTTGCATAAGGCATGTATCCCAAAAAGCCAACCAACTGTTACAAGAGCTATAACTGGTAATATCCCAGGATCTAGACAAGTATTACAGTGGCTACTCAACTCTGCAAATCACAACGGGCCTTAGCAGAACCAAAGCTTGTCTTTTGTCTAGTTAGCAACTTTTAAGTTTCACAAAACAAGGTAGGTTTTTTAAAAAATTTTCATTAGTGGCAACCCAAGTGTGATGTTACATGCTTGTAATTCCAGAACTTAGGAAACTGAGGCAGGATAGTTGCTGCAAGTTTGAGGCCAGCCTGGGCTACACAGTGAGTCTACAGCCAGCCTGAATTACATAGTGAGGCCTTGTCTCAAAACCTTCCCCCTTAAGACTGGTATCACTGACTGATAAGCAGTGGTCAGAATAAAAACAACTATCAAGATTTTTCTTGTAGAAAATAGTGATAATTGTGTTGATTAAACAGTCTATATGAATTTAAATCCAAATTTCAGCTATCATGAATAGATTAAAAACATAGTATATCAACACAATGCAGTACTACTCAGCCAAAGAGAAGAATAAATTTGGGTCATTCATAGGGAAACGCATGGATTTTGGGACTATACTGCTAAGTGAAATAAATCAGATATGCAAAGTTAAATATTGCATCATTGTTCTTATGTGAGAAACCCAAAGAAGAATTCAAAGGGCAAAATAAAAGAAATGATATGAAATAAGGAGTTAGACTTTGTGCAGATAGGAAGAGGACCTGGAGAACAGAGGAAAGGGGACAGCTGTGGAAGAGGGAAAGGGAGGTAGAAATTATCAAGATGTACTATGTGTATATACCAATTCCCTCAAATTAACTCAATTAGTATATATCATAAACATATACTAACAAAATCTTAAACTCAATTTCATCTATAATTGCTCCATTGTAACTTTTCCCACTGCTTTTATTTTTATTTTTTTGGCAGTACTGGGGATCAAACTCTGGCCCTTGTCCTTGCAAGGTAGGCACAGTACCACTGAGCCAAAACCCCAGCCCTTTGTACTGCTTTTATTTATTTTTTTCTACTGCTCTTAAATCATGGACTCAACTATTTGTTTCAAAGCAGCGGCAAAGCTAATTCAAGAAAGTCAAAGTGAAGAGGGGGAAAAAACTGGCTTTACAAAACCAGCTTGGGCTAAGAAAGAGAAGGTCAGAGCAAAGACAGAAGCACGTGCTGCATCTGGGAAACCGTGTGGTTTTGCTGGCAAGTCAGGACAGCTTCAACAACTTTTTAAATACTTCAGTAAAAAAGTCACAATGAGACTCACTTTCAACCAAGCTGAATATCATGAAATAAGTTTTTCTACTGCAATAAAATTTAGCATTGTAAAAACTAAGCTTATTCCATAGGCTGCTTTCTACAATGTATTAATTATCCACCTGTCACCACTACGATCAAAGAACTGAATTCCACTATTTTAATCTGAAATAGCAGTCAAAATCTAGAAACAGTTAACTTACTAAACTACTGCTCATTTTAAAAAGTTTTAAGAGACAAAGCAAGGTCGCAGTAAGAGTTTCTTACTACTATCTCCCCATAGATATAAATTGAATGCTACCATCACAAGACCTACAAATATCAGTTGCTATCATTTCAAAATAGCTTACTAGCCCCATGGTAACTATGAAACAAAAATTCATTACAGGCAAAGCAAAATAAGGAGTCAGAACACATACTAATCACTCACCCAGAGAAGACGACTGTACCTGAGGTAGGAAAGAACCACGAATCAAAAAACAAGTTAAATGGTGGCTACAGTAAAACCTCACCTATTAATTATCTTGGCTATAGATGGGTTATATTTGCCAATTGAAAGACACAATTTACTGGATTAAAAATAAGCCCCAACTGTACCTTTCCTATAAGAATTTCACTTTACTTATAAGGGTACACAAATTGAAAGTTAAGGATTAGAATAAGACTCCACACAAATGGAATCCAGAAGAAAGCAGTAGCCATACTTCCATCAGATAAAGTTGATTTTTAAACAGAAGTAGTAAAAAGACTACTCATTATATGATGTTAAAGGAATCAGTTCATCAAAAGGAAATAATTTTATATAGAGATGCAATATTGGAGCACTCAAATATATAAAGTGAGTATTAATAGATCTAAAGATCAAATGCAATACAATCATTGGAGATTTTTAACCCCTTTCAGTAATAAGCACTTAAAGAAAATCAATAAAAAAACCCAGCAAAGTTCAACTTTACCTGGATTGAATGGACCTAACAGACATCTACAGAACATTCCATCCAACAGGTTCCATTATACATTTCCCCAACACACAGAATACTCTCCTGGATAGATGATGTGATAGATTACAAAACAAGTCTTAACACATTTTTAAAAAATGAAATGATAAAGTATTTTTCTGACTACAAAGCAAAACAAAATCAAGAAGGAAAACACTTCAAATATATAAACACCATTTGAAATTAAACAACTTATTTCAAGTAGTTAATGAGTTAACAAAGAAAAAAATTTTTACATTTATGGAGACAAAACATACCAAAACCTATGAGATACAGCAAAAGTAGTACTGAGAGAGGTTTGATGCAATCAATCCCTTTTCTAAAAAAAAAAATTTATAATAAAGAAAAAAAGAAAGATCTCATGTGCCCTATAACTACTACAACCCAATGAACTAGAAACACCAAATCAAAAATCTGTATAAGGAAAGAAATGACAGCAATCTCTATAGCTACTAAATTTGTCTAATAATCAGTTTAACCAAAGAGGTGAAAGATCTCTACAATGAGTATAATAAAATGT
>PVIR01036645.1:0-15265 GCA_004026965.1 Petromus typicus | reverse complement strand
TGAGACAGGGTCTCACTTTGTGGTTCAGGCTGGCCCTGAGCTCAGCCTCAAACTCACATCACAGCAATCCTCCTGCCTCTGCCTCCCGAGTGCTGGGATTACAGGCGTGAGCCACCACGCCCGGCACTGTGGTATGTGGTACTGGTTGCTGCTGGGCATGAGTCTCCACACCCAGTATTGTATGTGGATACTGGGGAATCGAATCCGGGCCCTTGCGCTTGCAAGACAGGCGCTGGAACCACTGAGCTAACTCCCCAGCCCTGCATAGTTCTTTCTTAAATACCTTTATAGGTTGATTGATTATGAAAAATGTATAGAAGACATATTTTAAACACTCCTAGAGTAGTTTGCTCTTCGAAGGATACATACAATGACTCCTTTTCTTGAGAGGCATTTATAAGTTTTATTAGGGAGTTTTAAATACATATTTTACTGTCATGTCTATTATGAATTTTCAAAAATGAATTTAACATTATTTTCTGTTTAAGAGTGTTCTTAGGTTTATCAATTATATTGCAGATTTACTCATAATATCTTCTTTACATATTAAAATTTCATTATCTTTTTACAAGTTCTTGAAAAGCCTGCATTTAAAAATAGATGACCAAGTTTCCTAAGACAGTGTTTCTAGAACTTTAAAAATTCCCTTTAAGCTGCTGTAAGGTTAATTCTGTTGTTAATTATGCCTACTTTTTACTTTATTAATTATTAAATGAAGTATAAAATATTTGAAATTGGCTTCTAGAAGTTTGTTCTTCATTTTATTTTTAATATTTTTATTTCATTTCTTTTGGACTCCTAAGGACAATTAATGGCTGTATTATAAAGGGACATAAAATGCCTATTTCATGAATCTAAATTGTGAAACATACTGTATAACTTAGTACATATCTGAGAGCTTCTTTGAACTTTAATTCCTTATCATTATTTTCATTTGTAGGAAAGATTTTGTTGTATTACATCCATATACAATTCAAATCTGTCTTTTTTTTTGTTTAGCTGTTGATGTGTTATTGAGTGAAAGGAATAGTTTTTCTATGTGCTTGTATTAACTAAATGTAGAAGGGTTCTGAAATTTACATGCTGCTGTGGATTTTAAAAACTTTAGAAAATACCTATCTAGTAAAAATGCAGAGATTTGTAAGTGTTCATTCAGTTTGATGGGTTTCAGAAATGATATACATCCATTTTGTCATTATCTGTAACAATATGTAGGATATTTTCATTCCCCAGAAAATGCCTAGTCTTGGTCAACTCTCTTTACCCTCAGCATCATGTTTTTATTTCCATGACCATATTTTTGTTTTTGGAATTAATATAAATGGGCTTATAAGTATTCTTTGATCCACTTGTATTTTATTTATTAGCAGATCATTTATTGTTGAGTAGTATTTCACTATGTGGAAATTACAATTTGTTTATCCATATTCCTATTCATGGATTTTTGGATTGTTTGTAGTTCCTTGCAATTATAAAAAATGCTTTTAAAAGCCTTAGAACCATGTATATATCTTTTATGGACATATTTTTATTTCCCTTAAGTAAATATCTAGGAATGGAATTGCTGACTCTTCATGTCCAGAAGTCTGAAGCTCTTTATTTAGAGTTTCAGCTACACCATGGTACAGTGACTGGAAAGTTCCAGCCATGTGGATCTCTCGCTTGTATGGCGTTCTCCTTTTACAAGTCAAATTCCTTTTTTTTTTTTTTTGAATTGAAGTCCTTGCAACTTCTGCCTGCTTTTAATCATTTTCTAATACTTTTAAAATTAAAACAAAATATTTTGTGTAGAGGTTATTTTTTTTTTTTACTTTAAGGAAGTTAGTGTGATATAAGTTTCTTCCGAAGCATTACCAGATTAGGAACACTAAAGGTAATTCTTTTTTTTTTTTTTAAATAATTGATTTTATTGGTACATTTATATATACATTGTGATCACAATCTACATTGAAAATTTGTACCAGTATACAACACAATTTAATTCTCATTTTTGTGATTTTTTAAAACATAAATCTTATTCTCTTCTCTTCTCTGATACTAATCTACTAATGGCTTTCCCTGTTGTTGTAACAGAAATCAGAATTCTTACAATTTCCTGTGTGAACTGTCACTCTTTGTAGCCCACTGTCTCACTGACTTCATAATGTCCACTCCCTGGTTTACTCTGAAGTACTTCGATCTTTTCCTCAGAATTTCTCCTGGATGTCCATATGGCTGGCTTCCTTACCTTCTTTAGATCTCCTTTATCAGCGACTCTTTACTGGATCATCAGTTAAAAGTGTGCCTATCCATTTTAGTTTCTTACCTTATTCTGCTCTGTAATAGTTTTGATCTGCTATATGTTTTACATTTTGCTTTTTTATTTGCTATCACTAGCATATGAGGACAGGCAACTTTGTCAGTTTTGTTTACTGCTGTATTTTCACTCCTTTACTGGCCCTTGAAAGATAGTGGATTCTCAGTATATAGTTGTTGTGTGAGTAATATATCTCCTCAGTAAATCTGGAATTTTTGTCTATTTGATTTTCTGACAAAAGTAATATTTTTCATTTATTGATGGAGGGAAAAAATATTTAAGGAAGGAAAGTGTGAATTATACTTTGTATTTCCTAATTTCCTTTGTTTTCATTATTTTAATCATTTTTTGTACTTCATTTATTTTATTCTTATAAATTTTGCTAGAATACTATAATCTAGTCATTTACACAATTTTGTCTTTAAAGGAAGAATATATAATTATTTTAGCTTGAAACAAATGGAAATTCCCTAGGAATAAAAGTTGATGGATTTAGCTGTTGATGCAGCAATCAATTGAAAGAGCTTTAGATGTAAGGTACACTTAATCAGTCTTATTTGAAAGAGAAATATGTTCTGTACTTTGTAATTGACTGAAACCAGAACCATTAACAAATTGAATAAAGATTTTGCTAATGCCAAGAAACTGTGCTGTTAGCAGAATTACTCTTATTATGTCATAGTATTTGAAAGATGTGCCTTTGCTAAATAGAGTTGATGTACTTTTTCAGAGTGTTGCCAGCATGTGGGTGCATTAGCTGAATGACATTTCACTGCCCTCAGATTTGTCCTATTATCTTCTTATATTCTTGGGATATAGAGGTGGCAAATAAATTAAAAGAAGGTTAGTTAGTATTTCCCCTCAACTCCTTACAAGTTGATGAGGAAGATCAATCTCATGATTAGGTTTCTTGGCCAAGTCTACAGGTCAAGAAGTATAAATTCTTTGTCCTCCTAGCAGTGAGAGTAGACCAACTTTTGTGGTGTGTAAACTTGAAGGTATAATTTGCAAGTATCCCTACGTTGTCTAGTAAAACTGTTCCACTTAGTACAATCAGATATGGCATCATCATTGACAGTACAGCATACTGAAAGAAAAACACTGGTCTAGATACTTTTGGAGTTTTGTGGATAGCAGTGAATATCGATGCCTTATCTTCTTTTTTTTTTTTTTTTTTTGAGACAGGATCTCACTTTGTGGTTCAGGCTGGCCCCAAGCTCAGCCTCGAAATCACATCACAGCAATCCTCCTGCCTCTGCCTCCCGAGTGCTGGGATTACAGGCGTTAGCCACCACACCCGGCACTGTGGTATGTGGTACTGGTTGCTGCTGGGGTGAGTCTCCACACCCAGTATTGTATGTGGTTACTGGGAAATCGAACCTGGGCCCTTGTACTTGCAAGACAGGCGCTGGAACAACTGAGCTAACTCTCCGGCCCCTCGATGTCTTATCTTCTGAAGACTACATACTAGGTGCAGTGTGCCTTGTGAAAATTGGCAGTCACTTGGATGTGGGAAAACTTGAACATAAATTCAAGAAGTTGTTCATGTCTATGTAATATATTTGCTTATATGGAAAATAGATACCATATTGTATACCAGTCATCTCTGAGATCCTAAGCTTGTTTGTATATCCTTATAGATGTCACAGTAAATGCTTCTTTCTTTGAGACAGGCACTAGTGGGCTTCTTGCTTTCTGTTCTTGCCATGGACTAGCAGATGGCAAAAGGGTGACTGCTTGCAAATAGCTGAAGATGCTCTCTAATTTCATCTATATATTGCTTGTTTCAATGTTTAGTACATTTTATCTTTTAAAAATGTTTTAAAAGTATAATTTGCACAAATTATACTCAAATATTCCATGAATTTTGATAATGTATACTCATAATATTATCACCATAATCAAGATATAAAGTAGTTTTTTTTTTTTTTTTTGTCACCTTCTAAGGTTTCCTTATAATCCTTTGCAGTCACTATTTAATCTGGTATAAGCAACCACTGATCTGCTTTAAGGCACTATTGATGGCATTTTCTGTCATTTTATGTAACTGAAATCCTATGGATATACTTCCTTGTATGATTTCATCTATTGAATATAATGATTTTGAGGTTTATCCTTTTTCTTGCATATTCTTGTAGTTCTTTTATATGCAGAGCACTATTCTATTGTATAGATAGATATAACATAATTTGTTCATTCACTTGTTGATGGACATCTAGGCCTTTTCTAGGTATGGACTGGATTCTTGGACGGTTATAGGTTTAGCTTCATAAAAATTTACTTCTTTTCTTAAGTGATTATGCTGTTTCACTCCAATCTGTAATGCTTCACATCCTGGCCAACTCTTGTTATTGTTAATTTTTTTTTTTTTCCTTTTAGGTTTTTTGAGACAAGGTCTCACTTTGTGGTTCAGGCTGGCCCTGAGCTCAGCGTCCAACTCACACTGTATGTTATAATTTTCATTATCATTTTTTACTAAGGATTCTGAATATCTTTATATTTTTACTAGCTACTTATATATCTGCTTTTATGAATTATCTGTTCAAATTTTTACCTACTTTTCTGTGAGTTTCTTGGTCTTAATATTGAATAGTGAGAATTTTTATATGTTTTGGATATCAATCCTTGTCAAATATATATATGTTATATGTATACATATATAAAATATTTTATCAGTCTCTTCCTTTGGCAGAAATGTGATCTGTAAATATTTCTCCTAGTCAGTAGCTTGACTTCTCATCTTAGTAGGGTCATTTGCAGGAGTGAAAAAATTTTCATTTTGTTGAGTAGTTTACCAATTTTTTTCACTTACAAAGTGTGACCTTTGTGTCAAGTCTAATAATAACTCTTTGCCCCTTTTTGCCATTCATTTTCCTGTAAATATTCCTTGAAAGCATGTGTATATTTTCACCTACGTATTTGAGATCAAACTTGTGATCATCTTGTCTTAGCCTTCCAGAGTACTGGAATTACTGTTCTTGGAGCATTTTAAGAAAGAAAATGAGTTGAGTAGCTCAGTTAGATTATTTTGTGGTAATCTTGGAAGAGATGGATGATGAAGTTCTGAATTAGGTCATGAATTTTGGATATCATTTAAAAATATTTGAAAGATACTATAGAAAAATCAGATGTATTGGATTGTATTTATAATGCCTTAAAGTTCCTGATTATATATTATCTACTTTGGTATTACTAATAACTCAGAAAATAAACAGATTTATTTCTATTTTATGTGAGGGAATGTACACCTTGAAAAATCACATTGTAGCCAGGGACACATTCGGTAAGTGATAGCTTAAGTACTAGCCAAAGGATAAGCTTTTAGTCAGTGCTTGTTTATTGTAATACTAGGGTTTGATCCCAGGGTTGTTGCACTGAGCTATGTTTCTATTTCAGTTTTACTTTAATCTTGAAACAGAGTTTTGCTAAGTTGAGTCTGGCCTAGAAGTTGTAATTCTCCTGCTTCAGCTTCCCAGAGTGCTCAGATTACAGGCATGTGCCACCACAGTGCTGTCTTTAATTTCGCTACACCGAGTTTACTCAGCGCTTAAAAGTACATTAATTAATGCCAAGACGTGACTGTGATGAGATGTGTTTTAATTTGTTTACTTAATATTTATCTCGAGGAATTGTACTGAGTGCTTAAGTACAGGGATAGGATCAGTTAAATAAGCTCACTGCAAGGTCTTTCAAATCTGTATGAATACCTAGAAGTGTTCAATTAAGACACAGTATGTCAAAATGCTTTCAGTTATGATAGTGGGAATTACATGTTAGAGGGTCTGCTGCGTGTGACTATTGAAAACAGTGGCTGCTGACATCAGACACTGCTTACTCTAACCAGTGTTAAAGATCAGTACATTAAGGACCCTTAACACGCCCCATTAAATTGATTTTCCCCTTACTAGAAATTATGGATTATGTCTCCCTTATATGCGTAGCCTCAAAGTGTCACATAGAACAGAACTATATCTGTTTTCTCATCACATGCTCTCTCACAGAGATAGTACTTTCATTGCTCTTTTGTCTTCTTGGCTTTGAGTCAATGCTGTGCTTCTAGCTGGTGAGCACTCTTTCAAGTTAAGTGATTAGTATTCTGGTCAAATAAAGATTGTTGTGAGGCTGGCACTCCTACTAGTACAGCTAAGGTAGTTTTGCTAAACCTATGATTAGAGTCATGTTTTCAGAGACTTATAACAATTGCATTTCACAAAACTTCCCTAAATACTTACAATGTGAAATTTTGGATTTGACTCTAAAACTGTAGATTCATCCTTCTGAGGCACCATTAATGAAGGTCCGTCCATAAAGGCACATTGTTGCTGCTTAATATTTTAAAAGAAAATAAACTGCTATGGTCTTTCTTTCCTATTTTTGTCTTATTTGATTAAATTGTGCTGTTGTGTTAGTAAGTTTAAAGGAAATATATTTAGTTTCTATCATAACTGGGATTGGTTAGAGTGCTTACAAAGTATAACAGTGATAACATGTTGGGTATTGCTATCTTATAGGTATCAGTTTGCTGGCTTTATTCTCTTACTATTTAGAAAGGTATATACCTCTCACTGTCTAGGCACTTAAATTCCAAATTGAGAGAGAGTGAAAGCTGAGGAGAGAAAGATTTCTATATAATTCAAATATGGAAAGGTTTTTTTTTTTTAAGATTATGAAAAGTCAATAAAGTACTTTTGCTAATACAGTATATGTTGTATACTAGTTGAAATTTGTAACCATTTAAAAATAGTTATTTTAAAAATTCTATTGTTAAACCCACTGGCTCTTTTTGTGTACTTCATTGCTTAAAATTTTTATTTTTAGATAGTGTATTTAAAGATCACTTGCACTGTTGAATTTAACAAGCATGGCAAAAGGCCAGTCTTATGCGCCCAGGGGAATATTTTCCGAGTGTGAAGTTATAAGAGCCCTGAAACCAGTGTTCTATGAAGTCTAGACTGTGTGTTCATTTTCTCCAAGTAGAACAGAAACGTACCTGATTCCAGTCTTCACTTGTCTTTTATAGCTCGAGACAGTTGGATGGCAGCTTAACCTTCAGATGGCTCACTCTGCTCAAGCAAAACTGAAATCTCCTCAAGCTGTGTTGCAGCTAGGAGTGAACAGTGAAGATTCGGAGGTATGAGGTGCTGTCTCAATGAAATGATGCGTTTTGTTAAGTCTTACACTTTTCCCCCTTGGTTTCTTTGGTGACAGGGTCTCACTGTGTATCAGGCTGGTCTTGAACTTACCGCAATTCTCCTGCCTTAGCCTCTGGCCCTATATTTTATTGATAGCAGGATATGTGTCTATGGATTTAAAATTTAAATATAGACCAATTAAAATTAAATACTGATTAATTGATCTTTATGACAAGTTTTGATGTCATATGTGTCACTTTGTTATTTATCTGAAGAAATAGCTTATCTCTCAAGGTACCTTTTTGTAAGAACATTTCATAATGTCTGCAAAGCAAAAATTTGGTGGTGACTGTTAAATTAGGACTTTAGTGTTGTAGATAGTTGCAGGTATCCATTGGTGTGTTGTGTTTTAAGCTGCACACACATGGTAGAAGGACTGTCGTTTATTGTATAGAATATGTTTGTGTGTGTGCATGTGTTTAAACAGCTTTTGCAAAACAAAATTGTAGATTAGTTTTTCATCACATGGTGATTTCTCCTTTGGTACTAATTTTATAACTTGAACCTGGTTATCAAAGATCCAAGACTTACTATGGAATAGTTTTTCTTACTATGCCATATGTACTAATATATGTTTTGGGTAGAATGAGAACTACTTACCATATTTTATAGTTTAATTGGCTGTTTTTTTAAGATAGAAAAGGGAGAATGATTTTCTTCCTAAACTGAAGAGACTTTATCTCATTTTAGAACAAATAAAATACCTTTGAGAATGAGGTAGTTCTGAAAGGAAAGAAAGAAACAATAATAAAGCTTGGATATGACCAGGAATAACAGCATATATTTTGAATGAATTATTCTATATGCATATTCAGTTCACCTTATAGCTTACAGGGCTAGACTACTGTTTTTATTCACAGACACAGGAAAAAGAAAAGCAGCATCAAAAGGTGAGGAATATGTCCTGTCATCTTGTATGTGTAATCCATGTTCATGGATTGAAATAGTACCTCTTTGATGCTAGCACATTCACAGTTATTTATTACATCATATAGGTTTGTCTTGTTAAAGAACTAGGGTCTGTGGTTATTCTAGATCATCCAATTATAAAATCTGATGCAATTTAGGATTTTATTAGTTTATTATAGTGTTTCAAAAATACTTCATTTCACTGGAAAATCTTTTTAGTAGAAAATAATATTAACTTAATAGTTAAGGGTGAAACTGGTATGTTATGCATGCTCTGCAAATTAGTAGTGATGTAATCTTGGGAATGGCACTTAATCTGTCTCAGTTTCATAATTTGTACAATGGAGATAATAGTATCAATCTCATAGATTTTTCTGAAGGTTAAATACTTATTATGTAAAGTGCTTAGTCCCATGCCTGCTATTATGTAAATGTTCATGAAGTGCTGGTTGCCTCCATCATCATCCATAAAATTTCTGGGGACTAAAATAAATAAACCCTTTGTTTTAGACCTAAATTTTCACTAAATTTATATCTTAATGCAATTCTTATCTTTTAATTTACTTTCTCTCTACTCACTTTTCTGTTAATTATATTTTTGAATTTATGCTTGCTGGGAATTAAGGAGGGAAAAAACACCTTGGAAAGACCTCTTTTTCCCAGTGAACTGGGAGACTATTTCCTTGGGCTTAGGAGAATGGTATAGAGTTCACCGATAGTTTGGGACTGTTTCCTGAATAGGAACATACACATATTCTGAATATGTATATACACATATTCTAGTAGCTGTATGTCTTACCTGTTTTATTTCTTGTGAATAATATATTTTAAGACTGGGGAATCAGAAGCAGTTTATAAATTGGGAGGATATTATTTTGTCCATGTTGTGAATAGGCTTTAAGCATTACAACTTCAGCAGTACTTGACTTTTGTAATGCTCAGGTTTATTGCAGCTTCAGAATTGGCCTGTGTATTTAATGCTGTTTTTAGGCATCGGGAATGAATAATTCTTATAGTAAAATAGCCATGCTTTAAATTCATATTATTTAGGAAGTTGCTTTAAATTCATATTATTTAGGAAGTTGATACACTTATGAAATTCATCTCATTTGAGATGTATGCTTGAGTATATTTCTGTCTGTCATTCTTTTGAAATTTTGAATGAATTATTCTATATGCATATTCAGTTGACCTTATAGCTTACAGAGCTAGACTACTGTTTTTATTCACAGACACAGGAAAAAGAAAAGCAGCATCAAAAGGTGAGGAATATGTCCTGTCATCTTGTATGTGGATTTAAGTGACTTCTTTATATTGCCTCCCTACGATAGCATTATGTGGATTTGGTCCTTGTTTCCTGTATCTCCTAGATGATTGTGACAAAATAAAATATAAAAATCCACTCACACCCTGGACAGAAACATACCCACCACTAGTGACGCCTGATGCCCTCTCTCCAAAGGCCTTTCTGCCTGTTTTCCTCAGCAAGCTGCTGCTTGGACTTGTTACTTTTCTGTTTGTTTATTATATTTTCCTGTTTTTATGATCTGAAGCTCAGTTTTCACTGTTACTTCATCTGGCTTCTATTAATAAGTACTACAAACTAGTTTCCCCCCAATAATTGGTCTGTTCTAAAATAAGGATTCAAGAATTATTTATGTGTTGAGATATTAGTAAAAGGAGTATGTTTTAAAACTTAAGTTTGTTAAAAGGTGCTTTTATTAAAAGAAAAATTAATTTATACTGCAAAGTTTTAAATGACAGGAACAGTTAGGTAAAATTCTCTTAAATGTATATGGTAAATTGTGTATTTTGGTAGTATTAATTTTGAGCCATTAAACTAAAAACTTATTGTAATTTACTAGAGTGTAGTTTCTAGTTCATTTTCTTCTCTTTCATTGCCAAAATACACATGAAAAATGTAGTCTCCAATGAAGTTTAAATTCTTATCATACTAGATAACATTGTTTCACCATGATCTCCTTTCTTTTAGAACATTTCTGTCTCAAGGCTTTCCTGTTTTGCTACTAATTTTATCATAAGAACTGGGGATTGTAGTTTTCCTACAGTATTTTGATATATATATTCTAGTTGTTTCCAGCTAATTATCTTTGTGTTTTTATACTGCCTTTTGCAAAGTAAGATTATTTTCCTGTTCCACAAGATACTTCAAAGTGAGTTTTGTGAGGGTTTTTGTTTTGTTTTCGGTTTAGTTCATTAGGGGGCAGTAGAGCACTGTGCTTATCCAACCTTTTTTGGCATTCAAAACATTATTTGAAATAGCATGCAGAATAATTGTGAAGTCAGTAATGGTGGGAAATGCTAAGTGTTTACATTTCTATTCTGTATATAACAATAGAGTTCTCTTGTTTCCATCAACAAAATTTATGTGTATTAATCAGATACATATAGAACAAATAAATGAAATCATAATTCAGCTTTTGTTAATTTGTGATCATTTGCTATAATAAAACTTATTAAAAAGCTTTATGTTTTACACTGTTGACTTTTTAAGTACATTATGTTTAATGTGACTTATATTAATTTTTATGAGAAAAGGGAGTAAAATAATCCCCAAGAAAATTTAATGGCTCTATTAAGCTATAGTTTAATTCTTCAGAGTTAAATTATATCCAGTTGATTTCTTTTTTTTTTTTTTTTTTGGAGGGTAGCAATATCATATGTAACAAATATTGGTAGTTTTGAATTACATCAGTAATTTAATTTTTTAATATCCCTCAAACAGTAAAATACATATATTTTCCCTTAATCTTACTGTATCTTTCCTGTCAATTTGCTTTTCAAATGAAATACTTTGTATGTTTTTAAAAGAGAGTAGTTTCACAACAACTGAGATTTAATCATTTTGCTAAAAAAGCTTTCATTCTCCATAATGTTACTGGATTATAGTTGGTTTTTTTATGGTTAGATAATTGAGATTTTGAATGAACTTGTGGTTCTTGGTTCTTGGTATCAGTTTCTGAAATAGAGATATTCTTTGTTATTTCTAAAATGTGTAATAAATTCTATATATAGAGAAGAAAAAAGGAAAGCAGCCCTTTTAAACTGTTTTCTCTGTATTAAGATGTGATATCTTTTGGGCCGGGGAGTTAGCTCAGTGGTTCCGGCACCTATCTTGCAAGCGCAAGGACCTGGGTTCGATCCCCAGTATCCACATACCATACTGGGCGCGGAGACTCACGCCCAGCAGCAACCAATACCACATACCATAGTGCCGGGCGTGATGGCTCATGTTTGTAATCCCAGCACTCGGGAGGCAGAGGCAGGAGGATTGCTGTGATGTGAGTTTGAGGCTGAGCTCAGGGCCAGCCTGAACCACAAAGTGAGACCCTGTCTCAAAAAACCTAAAAAAAAAAGATGTGATATCTTTTGATAATTAAAACATTTTTTTCATGGATGAATTGCTAATTTTATCTTATAGATAGAAAAATAGACATAGTGATGTTAAATAATTTTGCTAAACAATAAAACTAGTAAGCAGTACAACTAGGATTTGAAACTAGGCAATTTCATTTTTTAAGTCATGTGTTAAAATCTTTAGTAAGATTCTGTATTGTTTTGCCTATGTAATAGTTTAGTAGTTGATCCTGTAATATATCTAACCTTTTCTGGATATAGATCTCTAGGTTTTGAGCACTTTTCTAAAATGCAGAGTTTTGGTCTTTTCTTCATAAGTTCATAGTTGTATAGATTCAGTTTCAGTTTCCTTGTTTTACTTGACTAACTGGAAATAGTTTTACACTTTTAGACTTATATTTATGTAAAGTTTAAATATCAGTTAATTTAATAAACTATATTAACAATTGCATCAATGTTTATGTGTTATGGACAGAGAAATAGGTTATGTTAATTGAAAATTATCTGCAGATTTATTTAGATAATAATCTAATAATTTAGATTATTTACAAATAATATGCTACTCAAACAGAAATCCTGTTACAAAAATTTAAAATATTTTGATCTACTTAAAGGTGATGTTGGAATTGACTGACTTTGAAGGACCTCTAAATTTTCTGAGCTATTCCCATGATTGGGCCTGAATTTTCTAAATGTATATTTTAAGGTGTCCTGTAATGTCTTTATTGGTTTAAATCACTTTTAAGGATTCTTTCTCCTTTTAATCATATGAACAAGCTAATTCAAAAGATGAAACATAATTCAAACATGGAAAAATCATTCATATATTTAGTACTACTAGAAAGCTTTTAAAATTTATATATATTTTATGTGTATAACTTAATATACATAGTAATATACAAGTAAAATGACTAGGTTAAGCAAAATTAACCTCAAAACTCTATTATTACCTTTTTATGTCTATTAAAACATAAAATTTATATTTTTAGCAAATTTTGAGTACGCTATGCAATCTTATTAAATGCTGTATATTAGATATCTAGACATTATCCTATGGAACTGCAAGTTTGTGCAATTTGGCTTGTTTCTTTCCATTTTCTCTCCCCTGCTATTTTTCTACTTTATTTCTGCATAGTAGTCTTTTTAAGTTCCACATACAAGTGAGATTGTGCAGTATGTTTCTGTGTCTAGCTTATTTTATTTAGCATAATAGCCTCTAGGTTCATCCAAGCTGTCACAAATGTCATTACCTACTTTTTAAAGATCGAATAATAATCCAGTGTGTATGTGTATACAGGTGTGTGTATATGTACACACACAATTACTTTATTTGTTTGTTAATACTTTGGTTGTTTCCAAATTTTGTTTGTGAATAATGCTGCAGTCAACGTGGGATCCCAAGTATCTTTTCAAATACTGATTTTATTTCCTTTAGATATACCCCTAACAAGACATTTATAGCTTATATCAAACTTTATTTTTAATTTTTTGAGAAAGCCACCATATTGTGTTTCATAATGCTTGTCCCAATTTCCATTCCCACCATTAATATATAAGGGTTCATTTCTTTTACACATTCCCCAAAACTTTATCTCTTGTCTTTTTGGTAGCATTCTAATAGATACGAAGTCATAACCATTGTGATTTTGATTTGCATTTTCTTATTGATTAATTATATTGAACATTGTTTCACATACATATTGACTATTTTGTCTTATTTGGAAAAGTGACTATTCAGGTCTTTTGCCCACTTTTAACTGAGCCATTTGAATTTTTGCCACTGAAGTGTGATCTTTTATGAGTATTAGCTCTTTATTAGACAATGTGGTTTGCAAATATTTTCTACAACATGTAGGTTGCCTTTTCATTTTGTTGACTGTTTCCTTTGCATGCATAATAATTTTTAGTTTGGTATAGTTCTTCATCAACAAAAACTTTTGCTTTCGTTTCTTAAGCTTTTGGAGTAATATTTTTTTATAAAACACTGTCAAGATCAAAGTCAAGGAACTTTCTTCCTGTATTTTCTTCTAGGAGTTTTATGATTTTTGACTAGGTCTTTAATCCATTCTAGGTTGACTTATGTATATAGTAAAGGGGTCCAGTTGTATTCTTTTACATGTGGATATCTAATTTTTGAGCACAATTTTTGAAGAGACCATCCTTTCTTCAATGTAATGTGCTTGTGAAAATTAGTTGACCATAGTTAACTAGGTTTATTTCTGTACTCTGTTTTGCTCTGTTAGTCTTTGTATCTGATTTAATGCCAGTATTATATTGTTTGGCTACTGTAGCTTTATAATGTAATTTGAAATTAAGGAGACTGATGGCTCTAACTTTTTGTTTCTCAAGAAAGAAATTCCTTGGCTAAATTTATTTCTGTTCTTGTTCATGTTATCATAAATGAGATAGTTTTCTTGTATTTTCTTTGACTTAGATCATTATAACAGATTGTTTTGTGGGGTTTAGGATTTGTTATTCTCAGGATCATGTCATCTTGAAACAGGAATTATTTTATAACCCTTTGGAATACGAATATGTTTATTTTTTTCTGTCTGGTTGTTGTTGTTAGTATTTTTAATACCATGTGGAACTGAAATAGCAAGCACAAGTATATTTGCCTTGCACCAGATCTTAAGAGGAAATGAATTCAGTTTTCCCCTTTTGATTTTGATATTACCTGTGAGCTTTTCATTAGTGACCTTCATTATACTGAGGAAATTTCCTTCTAGTTTATTAAAAGTTTTTAAAATTAAGAACACACATTGAACTTTGTCATATTCTTTTTTGTATCTTTTGGGGGGTTCATATAGTCTTTACTTTGAATAATAGTGCCACTTGTGCTATATCTCATTGTCCAGCCACTTTTTAGATGCAGTCCCCCAGATAATATTATTGTTATAGAATGTTTTAATTGTATTTCATTATTAGTGTATTTCAAAACATTTTATAGCATGTTGTCCATTATAATTTCCAGTATAAAATCACAGTGTTAACATTCAATCCAAGAGATTTCATCCCTGGCAAGAACCTAATAACATTTTTTAAAACCTAGTTCTAGCATTCAATCATTCAGGTATACATGACTGTTTTGTGGCATTTAGACTAGTCAAATATTTATTTATATTACTATTTTCTTCCTTATCTGAATCAAACATTCATTCTGTACTTTTTTTATCTTATCATATCTTGTTAACTTCTTTGGCTTTTATGATCCAGTTCATCATCAGTAGCTGAATCACCTGACTCACCTTCAGACTCCTCCCAGAGTTGTATAAGTGGATTTTTATGGCACATTGTACTGAATTGGACTGATTCTACTAGAAAAACAAAGAAAACATAATAAAAAATCATAAATATGCAAAAATGCATTATTGTGCTTAACATGGGTAAAACTCATCCATTTACACTATAACAGATATGCACATAACTTGCCGTTTGTCCTACCAATGGATTAGCACAAAGATTGCCTCCTATATTCACCCAACACAGC
>PVIR01036644.1:0-15678 GCA_004026965.1 Petromus typicus | reverse complement strand
TGGAAGCTGGTCACAAAAAAGGCAGACTTTCAGTTGAAAAGCCACAAACATCAGATTCACACTTGTGGCAAAATCTTCTTTGGTTAAAAATATCACAGGATTGAAAGATGACCCCATATGGGCAGGGGTGGATGTGATAAAATGCAAATTTGTGTCTTCTAGTAGGAAAGAAAGTGATACAGTACTGGGTCAGACTTGTAAACTGCAGGAGGAAATCTTTTAATATTAATGTCACCAGGGGAGGATCACTTCCAGGTGGGAGGGGCAGCTGTGCAGAGGTTTTGTGCGGGCCAACAAGGAAATTCTTGCATATAGGGAAAGAAAGAGATTCAGATGATTCAAATCTTCAGGACCTCCTGAATTTCCTTTACTCAGTGCAAATAAAGAAATAAGCAGAACCGAGCCAAAGGTTAGCAGTAGGTGGACTGGTAAGGGGTTTCCTTTGATGCCCCTATAGTTCCTTGTCACAGAGGATCCAGACACACACGAATTACTGTTCACTTCTGCTCAGTGGTGTTGCCTCTTTTCTGAAAATGTTAGCTTTTCTTTCCCTGCTGTCACCATTCAGAGAGCAAGCAAAGAGTAATGGAACAGAGAAGTTTCTCTTTGAGCAAAGCTACTCCAACTGAAACTCCCTGCTCACTACAATTTCTCAGGCCATTTAATTGATATGATGTTCTTATCACCCTCCTCAGCCCTAAGATTCCAGCGACCTGCCAACTTAGCATAGGCAGATGGATTTTAATGCACAATAAACTCCCAGTACAGTGTCAGACACTGCTGGATTACACACGATAATTTAACATAGTTCAGTCAGCTTACTAGCAATAAATCATCACATTTACAAAATATAAGCCACCTTGCTCAAGTACCATTTTATTTGCCCAGATCCTGCACTTATGCTGAATCTGCAGCAATTCTCCAGCTAAGCTACGCCAAGCCTTCACCCAGTAATTTCATAAACTCAGATCCTTCTTTCCCAACTCTTCCTCTGTCCTCATTTTTCGGCTTTTACAGTATTATGCCTATTACCTGCTCCACTTGGAGCCTGTCAGCATTTTAGTGCATATAGTCTAATCTTTGGTATGTCTATATTGTCATGATAGTGTGTTTCTTACCACATCATCCAGCTGAACAGTCAGTGTGAACTTGTGTTTTACACACTGCTATATGAGAGAGACAGACAGACAGACAGACAGACCAGGAAGTAGTAAATGAGGCCCGGTTTAAACTCACATTCCTTTTAGTAGAAAATGATTTGTACATGTGTATAGAGGCTAGACAAAAAGACAACAATAAGTAAGCCAATTTTATAAGTATTTTGACCTGGAGGCTTCCTAGTATCATGGAAAAACAACCTGCATATAGAAATATGGCTTTGCAAAGTGCCATCTGCAAAGGCCATGGTGGGTCGGATCAACAGAAGTTGCAGGAAAGGTCACATGTCTCTCACTCTGTTGGACACTCTGGATCCTTGGGCTTGGGCTTGGGCAGCACACAACCAGCGGCCTTCTGAAGGGGACTTTCCAGAGATTCCCCTCTCTCGATCCGTATGCCTGTGTATGGCTTCCAAATCGGAGCTGAGCAATCACAGAGGCACAACTACTCACTCTCAACTACATCAGACTATGGCTTCTCTTTGATTTCAAACTTCTGGAAGACCAGAAGTCTCCAGCAAAGCATAACTTCCACCTAAGAACCAACAGCTTTCATTACCCTGCAGGGTGAATAAGCCCTTTGAGCCATCTCCTTGTTGTCTAGCTTAGATTTTTAACCTTCCTTTCAGTCTTGTGTGTCTCTCTTACTCTAAAGTAAAAGAGAACAGATGGGGAACAGTGGATCTTTATGGCATTTAAAAGAGGGTCTACAGAAAGTCCCTGGGGTGCCTGCCTTTGACAGCTGTATTTCAGACCACATCACCAGAAAGACAGGAAAGGATGGTATTGTTAGCATTTCAAAACAACATCCAGGATCACCTTTCCTTTTGACCTGTTCACCTTTTTTTTTCAAGAACTGTTTCTTTGATTCTCAAACTCCCTTGCTGTTGTCTGAGAACAAAGAGCCCTCCCCACTTTAGCACACAAATTGCTTTAGTCATTTCCAAGTTATGAAGTATGGGGAAATTTTCATAAAGAGAAAATACATATGATTTTTTTATGGATAATTCAAATATAGTTGAACCTTAGAACTTTAAGATGAAGAGTGAAATTGTTATGTGTTTGGGGGGAAAAAATGGAGCAATCAAAAACCAGTCTTCATATATGCACAATAAAATTGAGTTTTAAAATGTGTAATCATACCTCTTCATAAATGGCAGGGATGTTATCATTTGTTTTGCTATTGTGCTCAATTTTAAAATGTACATAGCTATGCAAATAAAGTTAGGTAACTCAGTCAAGGCGCGACTTTTCTTTATATAAAGAACTTCAGCATTCCTACTGCCTTAAATCTAAAATGCAAGGAAATTAAATGCAAAAGGGCACAGGAAATGAGAAAGTGTTGACAAAACCTTTGAAAAAATCAAAGATATTTAAGATTTTCATCAAAAAACTAACATTATCAGCAGGGGATGATATCACTTAAAGAAACTAGTTCTATGTTCTGTGTCTCTCTCCATCATCTTCCCACACTTCCCATTTCCCCGTACTTCTGGTGTCTGTGTAATTAATTACTCTTCTCTCTTAGATTCCCCTTTACTCCTTTTATCTACATGACTAGCTGATATTTAATCTTCAAACACCAGAACACCTTTCATCTTATCTGGAAAGCCTCCTTCTCCCTAACTGGTCAAGAAGTTGCCCTCTGTCTGTCCACACTTTCACCTGAAAATGGTTTTACTATATGATTCGTCCATTTTGCCCATCCCCTGGCAGAGTGGGAAACTCCTGAAGGGAGAGATTTTATCTCATTCATTTCTTTCTAGCATCTACTATAGTGATCAGAGAACATCTGTCTGTCTGTCAGTCCATCTGTTTCTCTTTCTCTCCTTCTCTATGTACGTTTTTGTTGTTGTTGTTGTTTGAGACAGGGTCTCACTTTGTAGCTCAGGCTAGCCCTCAGCTCACTACATGGCCCAGAGTGGCCTCAAACTCATGACAAGCCTCCTGCCTCTGCCTCCCAATGTTGGGATGACAGGCTTGAGCTACACCATCTCTGACCTCAATATGTATTTTTATTGGATTTATTTGCTATTTTTCAATGGATTAAATAATACCATAGGTTCACCAACTATTAATGAACTAATATGCTATTTAAACAAAAATAATAAAATGTCTAATTACTAAATTAAAATCACTTTTACCAAGAGTTTTAAATTGAAAGTCATGATGAGTGATTATGTTAGGCACATTTCCTTCTCTGAGTCTTTTTACAGCTTTTTGGAAGATAACTAAGAGGTTTTCAGTGCACCATATGAAATTTCTGTTGCTTAGACACCAAACATTCACAGTTTTACAGGAGACAGTCTCCTCCCTGTGAGAATGGACTAACTCATGCTGCATGGCAGAGAAGGATGTTCCTCAGTTCTAGCCTTGGTGCTCACTTCAACAGCAAATACATCCCTAGACTTCCAGATATGGCTTCCAAAGGAAGAATGATTTCTTCTTATATCTATCTCACTGAATGATCTCAGCCCCAAAGGCAGATTTCCCTTTGGCTTTCCTGACTTGCCTTCCCCAGGTTGACGTGTGTGTGCTGCATTCAGAGCAGAAGGTGCCTGGTTTCAATTTACCTTCTGAATTCTTCTCCTCTTTGGTCTGCCCTACCTATTGTAACACATTTCTTCCAAAAGACAAATCCATCCTGCCTCTAAACATTATTATAGGTGTGCCAAGATGGACTTAATAGTAATAATATAGTAAGGAGTATTTGAATTTATATTCCGTTAGAACTATGAACAAAAACCTCTTTAGAACATTGAAGTTATAGTACTGACTCTAGCATTAGTAGTGTGATACATATTCTTTTATTAGGAATGTCTTTACTGATAATAGAAGACTAAACACAAAATGACTACCTTTTATACCATTTTGGATTACAGTATCAAAAGAGATTATGTAAATAAGTGTACTTTGTGATATTTTAGTATCATGCAAAAATCAAATATTAGCATTACCTGCATTATTATGGGAATCTTTTCTAGCCAACATTTTTATCAGTTTGAAGAAAGACACAAAAGCAAGATTATAAGTTTTGCACATGACAGACATATGGGAGGAATAGCTAATAAAAAGGAAAGATAGAATCAAAGTTCAAAGAAATTGTGACAGATTGGAATGATGATTAAAACTACTAAAATGATATATAATATGAACAGATGTAAAATAACACACTCTAGTTTAAAAAAAAAGTCAGGAGAGATCTGCTATGACGTCAGTTCATGTGAACTACAGTTAGATGGCTGTGAGTTTAGAGTAAATGTCCATAACAAAGGAATATGTTACATGCTTCAGACCTTTCATGATATATGTAATATTGAAATATTGAAATACAAGGAAGCAAGTACCATGCAAGGAGGCTGGAATATGATCTTGGAAAAGCAACCAGTTTTGAAAAGCCTAAAAGCATGTCACTTAAGAAACTATTGATGTACTGAGATTTATTTTGCTTGGAAAGAGGGGATTTAAGAAATGCAGAAAGATTTCTACAAATCTTTCAAGGGCTTGCAAAAACTGAATGTGCAAAAATGCCCAATAATAGAGTAGTTGAAGACCTAAAAGACACATTATGGCACATTTTAGATTCTCAGTAAGTGACAGTTGAATCAAAATTGATTCTTTTTTGCTTTACTAAAAAAAAAAAAAAACTGTGAACCATTTAAAATTTAAAATATCATTTACCTGTGTTTGCAAATATTCAAGAAAATTTAGACATTGCTACATAGGCTCTGCTAGTAGCTTAGCATATATTATTGCTGTTCTACATGGAAAACAAGTACATGTGATCTAATTATACATCTGGCTTCTGTCCATGCCCTCTCTGTAGCTTAGAAAAATTACCATAAAAAAGCAATAGCATTATTAGAAAAAAAGGTGGAGAAATACTCTCACTTTTTACAGCAGATAATTTTGCAGTGGAAAACATTAGGTATAGAGGAAATTATGTACACTAAATATTCAATAGCACCACAACAACTTCTTCTGAGACAGTGGTTTTCATACTTTAGTATATGTTGGAATTACTGAGAGAGATGTCAGAGCTTAGAGGGCACTATTAAGCTAATGGCCTTAGAATGAGTAGATCTTCCAGACTTGTACCTAATGACTCTCAGGTGGTATTGATAAAGAGTCACTGGCCATGGGAAAAAATATAAACAACACAAAGTAGCTCCTTTTTTAGCCTAAGATGATAGCACCATCATCAATGAAAAATTAATGATCAAAACCCTCAATCTGCATGTTATTCAGGAGCCTATAATGTGTATTTACATAGAAAGACCAGAACAGCAAATAAAGTTCTATCTCTCAAGAATTTGATCAAGAGCATAAAAACCCAGCACCATAAAGGAAGGAGTGAAAAGATAAGTGGATAGAAAAAAAAAGGAATAGAATATAGGAAAATGTGGGAAGCTGCTGAACTGGGTTGATGGTTAAGTACTAGATTCTAGTTCTTATGCTTTTGCTCAAATTCCTGGGGCTGCCTTGAACCTCAATCCCTTACTAATTAAGGTATTTCTAGAATTTACATGTGCCTATTTTCTTACTGATGTTTTCTGTGTTATTTTATTCATACTAAACTTACTGATAACATTGAGGCTATAGGATTGAAAATGATGTACTGTGGTATTTTGAAGAATGATATCATACTGCTTCCAGAGTTGCTTTAAAGGTGTAATGTTCATTCCTCACATTTTGCCTGAAACAATTGTTTTACTCCTGTGAGAGTTTAAGGAATCTATCTTTATACCTAGTACTGTAATATTACATGATAATAGGTCCTATTATGTCTTAAAAATTACTAACTGAATACTTAAAGGTTGCTTTCCTCCTGGTAAGTTGTTTTCTTTATTGTGGATTTTTGTTTACTTATTTTCACAATTTTTCTTTAATATAATTTGTTTTTTCTATTTTCTGTTTTTATTTTAGAAAGTATTCAGATATACATTTGCTATATTGATCCTTTATTTTCCCTTTATTGTTTTCTCTTTGTGATGTATTCTCTCAATCTATATCCTGGGACACTTTCTCAAATTTATCTTTGAAACTTTTTCCTAGTGTATGTGCACATACTTGTATGTGTATGTGTTTGCATATATATATTGTTGTGTATTTGTGTGTAGATGGTCCCCAGTTTATGATGATTTGACTTTAAAAGGTGCTATAGTGTTAACCACCCCACACTTTGAAGTGAGATTATTGATCTTTCGCAGCTGAGCAATGTGTAGTGTGATATATTCATGATGCCAGGCTATCAAAGTCAGTCATTCAGATGGCCATGAACGTGAACACCTGTATTCTACAATGTACTGTGATGCTAGGCTATGATATTCAGTAGTCAGGACATATACAATGTGTTTTCAACATAATGTAATGCAAGCAATTGCTCGATAAGCTTAAGAGTCTTTATCAATTCATCTGTGTTTCCACCTGTTTATTTACTTCTATTATTATAGTTTTACATTCCAAGTAGCTTTTCTTGATCTACCACCTCCCTTCCTTTCTTTCTTTCTTTCCTGCCTTCCTCCCTCCCTCCCTTTACAAAGTCTAAACAAATATTAAAAACATAAACAAATTAATAATAAACATTGAGATTGAGCAGTAATTTAAAAATGTCCCAACAAAGAAATCCAGGAACAGATGGATTCACTGCTGAATTTTACCAGACCTTCAACAATGAACTAAAATCAGTGCTCTTCAACTGGTTCGTGAAGCAGAAAAAAAGAGAGAAAGAAAAAAAATAAATTTCTACACTCATTGTACATGGTCAATATCACCAATCCTAATACTCATTTTAAAATACAAAGTCCTGTATAAAGTCACAATAAAAAAAGAAAAATAATGGTCATTACACTGTAAACATTGATATAGAATTCTGAATGAAACATTTAAAAACAGAATTCAATGACATGTTAATAGCATCACGTATTGTGATCAAGTTGGTTTCATTCCACAGATGCAAGGATGGTTCAACACACACAAATCAGTAAATGTAATACATCACATAAATAGATCAAAGATTTAAAATCTCATGATCAACTCAATTGATGCAGAAAATTCTTTGAAAAAATTCAACATTTCTTCATTGTAAAAGCCCTGAAAAACTAAGTATTGAAATGTTATACATTAATATAATAAAAAATATGAAATAACTGAAACCATACTAAATGAAAAAGTATTCCCACTGAAATCAAGAGATAAAGATGTCTATTTTCATCCCTCTTACTCAAATTGGTAATTGAAATATTAGCTACAAAAAATACAGCAAGAGAAAGAAACTTAAACGATGCAAATATATTAGGAAGAGGTCCTTGATCGTGGAAAGTAAAATCTTATATAGAAGACCCTAAGACACCAAAAAATATGTTTATGATTGATAATAGTAGCCAGCACAGCAACAGAACACAAAATCAACATTGAAAAATCAATATCTTTTATAAATCTTATTAAGAATAAAATTCAGCAAAGCAATTGTATTCCCAATAGCTTCAGAAATAAACCTAGGAATCCATCTAACTAGTTAGGTGGAATACCTCTACAGTGAAAATTAAAGAACTCTAAAATGGAAGAAGATACTAGAAGATGGTACTGGAAGATGGAAAACACTCATGTTCATGTTTCAACACAATTGATATAAGTTAAAATAGCCATATTTCTACATGCAATCTGTAGATTCAATATCATCTCTACCAGAAGTCCAATAAACATTCTTCACAGAGCTAGAAAAACTATTCCTAAAATTCATTTAGAAAAACAGAAACCTAGAACAGCCAAAATAATGTTAAGGAAAAAGAGTAAGCTGGAGCACTATAATACTTAATTTCAAATTTTATTATAGACATATAGTAACAAAAACCGCATGGCACCAACATGAATAGACGCATGCTCAGTAAGGCCCCATGAAGTTCTGGATGTGTTCATGGCCTCAGTCATTCCTGGATGTTTTCTTAGAAGCAGACTAAGCCTTTGCTAAAACAAGCTTCATGTTCTGAAGTATGCAATGTCCATACTTATTTTTAGAGGTATTTCTATTGGTGAAATAATTTTATTATGAGTTTTATTATACTACAATGTGTACTTAACAGGAAACTATCATGAAGTATTGAATTTTTAATATTTTAAGTATTTATAATAAGGATCAAAATTTTCAGCATCAACTCGTTTGTTGACAAAGTCTCAAAAATAACAAATTTCTCTATGAACTACAATGAAATACTAACAAAACTCTACAACAAAAGCAATCTTTACTTCAATGATCACATCTAAGCTAGTTTCACACATGGAAGAGCATGTTCCACACACATGTCTTCTTAGACTGACAGCATGTTGTGTTTTGCTTTCCTGTCTTTTTTGATAGGACGTACTTGACATGTTTCTGTTCTTGTTCTTTGTCAGCAGGTTCTTATTATATTCTTTGTTACAGAAACATAAAATATCAAATAGCCAATCCAAGAGTGGTATTACAGTTTTTCTTGCTGCTAATTGGTTGCTACCCTGGAATTCATCTGTTACAGATGTGCCAGAATCCTTTCATCACACAGGTTGCTGTACTGTGATAGTTATCTGGAGCACACTCAATTGTATTCTTAATGCCCTAAAATGCCATCAAAATTTCCTGCACTTTCTAAGGCATATTTGATGACTGTATCTGAAATTTGTGAGTTTTGCCAATTCCTGGTACTCTAGAAATACCACTCATTCAAACTTTGGGGGCTCACTGTATATAATAAATTTAATATAACAGAGGATACAGAAAACAACACCATGCAAGTATAGCTATTTGATTCTTCACAAAAAAGCCAAAAATATATGTTGGAGAAAAGATAGATTCTTTAACAAATACTCCTTGGAAAACCGGCTATACAGAGAAGATTGAAACTCGATCATTATTTTTCATCATGTACAAAAATCTATTCAAAATGTATCAAAGACAATAGATATAAGATCAGAAACTTTCAAAGTGCTAAAAGAAAATGGGAACTATGCATAAGCAATTCATCTGCATAAGCAAAGACTTCCTGATTAGGACTACAACAACATAAAAAATTTTGTAATAGTAGGAATCTAAAAAGGAGATTACTTCAAATCAAAAGTTCCTCTAAAGAAACAGACAAGAGTGAAAATACAGCCTGAGAAATGAGGAGCATCTTTGCCATCTACTCTTCTGATATAGGCCTAATTTCTATTGTATATACATAGCTCAAAACCAAGACCAAATACATCAAGAGGCCTCATCAGTAAATGGGCAAACAAACTGAAGGGGTACTTCTCAAAAATAAAGCAAAATCAATCAATTCACATAACACAACATTGTTCAATATCTTTAGCCACTGGGGAAACACAAATCAAGACTATACTGAGGTTTCTCTCACATAGGCCAGAACAGGTATCATCAAAAATACAAAACCCAATGAAATATAGTGAAGATATGGGTGAATAGGAGCACTTTCTACACTGCTGGTGGGAATCTATATTAGTATAGCCATTGTGGAAATCAGTCTGAGAAGTCCTTCAAATAATTAAAATTAGAATTATCATGACTCCCATATATCTCCTTTTTAATATACCCAAAGAAGTGAGTCAGCATGCTATAGGGATACCTGAGAACCCGCGTTTTTTGCAGCACAGTTCGTGACAACCAAAATATGGTTGTCAGGCTAGCAGATATAAAAATACGTTAGATTACTTATGTGTACTAGAATAGGTGCTTATATTGAGAAATCATATTGAGGGTCATGTGTGCCCCTCAATTTTTGATTTTAAAAAACTAGTAAAGTATTCTTATTCTGCATGGCCTGGAGGTTCCAAAATAGCAATAGTCAAATACATATTCCAAAGTCAAATTATGATTATTTTCAAAGTGAGTAAATAATGATTATTATCCAGCCTAGTGAGGACAAGATAGCTACTTACTTCACTTTAAACATCTGAAAAAAATTATTTTGACAGCTTTAGATGAATTTGTAATTCAAGGTTTCTCTTTGTTATTCAAGAAATTGCAATTGGGCTGAGGGGGAAAAAGCTACTATGGTGAAAACATCCTTTAAAACCTTCTGAAAAAATAACTCAAGGTATGGTAAAGCCATAAAGAGCCACTGAGTGGAGTTCAATGATTTTCAAATGGTTAGAATAGCATTTAAATGTCCACTTAATATTCATTGTGAAATTTTAGTTCCGATCAAGAAAGTACACCAACAGGTGCACCTTGACTAGGGTAAACCTGAAGCAGAAAGTGAGATGAAAGAGCACAGCAGATCTGTATCCCTCTCTCACCCAGCTTTCTATCCAGTTGTGAGGAAATGTAAGGCTCTAAAGCAAAAAGTAGGAAAAATGCAACTTTAAGATCTTAATATTTTCAGTGAAAGGGGAAAAAGTTGATTATTTATAAACTTTAATAAGCTAATTATACATGTTATAATTTCTAATGTCACTCCAAATAAGTGACTATATAGGATCTGAGTTTCATTTTAAAGATGAAATAAAATATCATTAAGATATTCAATCATCTGAAATAAGTTAGAAAAGATAAAATGAGGATCCAAAAATGAAAAGCGTATGAAAAATGAGAGAAACAAATCCAAATACATCATTAATTACACTGAATACAAATGGACTAAATGTTCTAGTTGGTTTTTTTAAAAAAAGACAATCAGTCTAGGAAAACATCATTTTTCTGTTTATAAGGAAGATATTTAAAATTCATAGATATAGAAAATGTTGAACATCAACAGATGGAAGAAGAAATACTATGAAATTCTAATGAATAAGAAACTGATATAAGTGTATAAATATGAACCAAAAAATACTTTTAGTCAAATATTACCAGAAGTAGAGAAATCATTTCAAAATGATAAACTATTCAATGAGCAGAACAATGTAGCAATTTTATATTTATACTGCAAAGCCCCAGATTATTCAAAGCAGCACTCCACAAAAGTACAGTAAAAAATTGGTAAAACTCCAAAATGTGAAAGTACAACCCTCCTCTCTTAGAACTGATAGCCAACCATGAAAAAACAGTAGGATATAAAACATTCAAAAAGCATAATTAACAAACTTGACTCACTGACTCTAGAATGTTCATTAACTTCAATCATACAAAGATTATTTATAAATATTTAAGACATACCAGGTTGTAAAGTATAACTATAGAGAAACTCCTCCAGAAAAATCATAGCAATTCCTTCTGTACGCTTTTTAAATAAGGACAGCATTTGATGGGGAAAGAAGACCAAGATATTATAAGAAGAGAAAACCACAGAGCACTAGCTCCCATGAACATATTTTGAAAAATGTTAGGGGACATATCCAACAATATATAAAAATTATTAAATATGATGGACAACTTCAATTTCTTCCATCACCACAATATCAATCTGACATTTAATTACCAATCTATGTGGTTCATCTTATTAACAGCCATCAACATATATCTGCCAAAACTGTGATAATGTGAACAGAGGCAAGGAAAAACAGAATACAATCATCAATTTGTGTTAAGAAATTCCCAGAAAAATGAAATACAGCTACATTCTCAATCTGTAAATCTCATTTATAATAAACTTTCACTCTTAACAGCTAAAAAAACTAATATATTCTTCTAAGGTTAAACACAAAAAACAATATTTATACTCACCTCTATTATTTAACATTATACTAAACAATCTCATCACTGTAGTGAGGTAAGAAATGGAGTAAATGACATAGAAATAAGTAAACTTCTTTTTATTTGTAGAAAAATAATTGGCATATAAAATTCCTAATGGAATTTAGAAAGAAAATAGGCTCAGCCTAATTATGTGAATTTAGTAAGAACATCAAATATAAGATCAACACACAAAAATCACTTGGATTTCTATGTACTAGCAGCTGGTAATCAGAAATGTAAATATGAAAAATATTACTATGAATTCATCAAGATTATTAAATACTTAGAGATAAATCTGTTAAATACACAAATTTTGTGGACTGAAATGCAAAAAATAAGGGGAAATTAAAGGGCTAACACAGGAAGATCACATAGATTGGATAATAGTATTGTTAATACATTGATTCACTCTAAATGTAATGTATCATCAATTAAAAAATCTCAGCATTTTATATAGATCGATTTTTTTAACAAACTGATTTAAAAATGATATTGATATAAAAATTCTAAAATAACATTAAAAGTAAAAGAATAAAGTTGTGGGACTTTTATTAATTTGAAATCAAGACTTACTGTAAGCTGCAGCAATCAATCAATTTCATTCTATTGACATGAAAACTGGCAAAATAATGTGCTTTCATCTCATTTGATTCACACTTCACACATGATGTTAAAGACAACTTAGTGATAGATAAGGCTCCAAACATGCTTCTAAAACCATACATGTTCTAAAAGAATAAATGAGAACAAACATCAGTGCTCTGGGGTTAAGTTAAAGCCCCTTAGATTCAATACCAAAATTTCAAATTATAAAATAAAAAACAATAAATTAGATCCCATGAAATCCAAGCACTTTTGTTCTTTGAAGTATAGTTTTAAAATGAGAAAAAAAACCAGTAGAGATTGGGCAAAATTTTTGCAAATCCTTTATGTGTAAAGAGAATTATAAATAGAAAATATAAAGAATTTTGAAAGCTCAATATCAAGAAAATTAACAATAATCTGCATGAAATTTGAAGAGACTCCAAAAAGTAACATTCACATTGAAAGTCATCATATGAAAACATATTGAAACTGCTTAGTTATTAGAGAACATCACATTAGTAAACTAATGATATGCTCCCTCATACCTATTAGAATAGCTAATGTTGAAAAAAAACACTGGGACTCTCATACACATAGGGTGGAAATGTAAAATGATCCCAAACATTTTTCAAAATTGTTTGAAAATTAAAACAGTCAAATATATACTAGCATATGACCTTAACTTTCTTTTAGGCATTTATTTTAAAAAATAGAAATACTAATTTTAATGGGTATAAACCATTGTTTGGAACACCTTTATTGCAATAGCAAAAACTGTATGCAAACCAAATGTCCATTAATAAGTGAAAAACAAATGTTACACTTTTTAATGGAACAAAAATAATAAACTATTGATATATGCAATAGAATAAGCCTCACAAAAATAATACTGAATTGAAAATGCCCTATAAAAGAACACAGAGCATATAAATCTACTTATATAAAATTTTAGGCAATGAAAATTGACCTGTATTGAGAGATATAGTTCAATTAGAAGAAAATAAATGAAGAAAGGACTTCATTGGTCAAGCAAAGAGATTAAGGGACATTAGGAAAATTTGAGGGGTGATAAATAAGCTCATTATCTTATTTGTGATCATGATCTAGAAAGTGTGTGTGTGTGTGTGTGTGTGTGTGTGTGTGTGTGTGTATACATGCATAGTTCCAACTTGCATAAATTAAGCATATATTTTAGTGTATTTATATTTAAATATATTTAAATGCTAATTATGAGACTAGAAATTAAAATTAAGGTCTACCATAAAGTACTGACTGTGAGTATAAAAACTGTAAAAAAAAAATTGTAAAGAAAATGCTACCAAACACAAAAAAAATAAGAATATAATGCTATAATAGGTGATATTGCATCATATCCAACCTCAGTTCACCACAAATGCAAATTTGATTCAGCACTAACAATGTAATCATTTGAGGTCAATGAGATACCAATCAAAGTTGGGATGGTGTCACAGACTGAAAATCCCAGCACTGTGAAAGGCCGAGGTGGTATGATCATAAATTTAATCTCACCATGGGCAATTTTACTACTTAGCAAGAATTCATCTCAGAAAAAATAGAGGTGAACATGTAACTAAGGCTAAGTGTTCAATTTCCTGTACCATGAAAATATAATGTAAAATAAAAAACTAATTGTCATATTCAGAAGAGGCATTTAATATTCATTCTTGAATTTTTTAAATAGTGATCTAAAAATACTCAAAAAATAAGACCTCCCAGTTTAAATATCCAGTCAAAAACTGAGCATCTGAAATGAACAGATAGTTCTCAAATGAATAAATTCAAATGGCTAACAAATACATGAAAATATGGTCATAATTGCTGACCACCAAGAAATGCAAGTTAAAAAACACTGAGATTTTCATCTCATCACAAAAAAGAAGAGCTAGCATCAAGAAACCAACCAAGAACAAAACTGGTGTGGCTATAGGGTGAAACAAAATCTTTTTCACTGTTGGTGAGAGTGTAAACTAACAACCAATATGGAAATATATATGGAATTTACTTACTAAAAAGACACAATTAAAAACAGAAATTTCATTTGACCTAGATGTTCCCCCTGTAGATATTTTCCCCAAAGAGCAAAAGCATCATACTACAGTGATACATGCATACTGTATTTATAGCAGCAAAATTCATAACAGCTAAATCTTTGAAATAGCCTGTATGTCCATCAACAGATGAATGGATAATGAAAATACAGTATTTATACACAGGGGACTACTATGTTGCCATAAAGGACAGACTTGAGTTATTTGTAGGAAAATGTATACACCTCAAGAATATGATGGTAGATGAAGTAACTCAAACACACAAGATTAAGTAGAGTGTGGCATTTTTTCTATGAAAAAAATCTTAATATATACAATTAAATGAAAGACAGATAATAGGAAAAATAGAAAAATATCATACCTTGATCTGCTACAATTGTCTCATATGTTTTATGGTTTTTGGCCTATCAGTCTTGTTTTTAAACTATACATATTATAATTAGATTTATAAATCTTATAGGATAAATGAACCTGGTGTTGGAAAAATAAACAAAGGTGGAGAAAAATGAATTGAGACCTGCTCTATATTTGTATCAATTCGCTAAATGGCTGTAATAATTATTACTACAAACATGTACTAATAAAAATCAAAGGAAAAAAATTTACATAATGAGAAAAAATAATAATTGAAGAATGCAAAGAAACTTCACTAATAGAGTATTTACAATGAAACTTTCCACAAAAATATTATTTAATAACCAAATTCTGACAACTTTACATTCAGTAATAAGACCAAGTTCTGCAGTGTAACCTCTTTCTTCAAGATCAGAACCAATTTATGAAAAAAAAGAAAAAGGTAAGTTTGAACAAAATTAAAAACTCTTGACTCAGAAGCAAAGTGATGGTTTATATAGAGAAATATACATATGATGAATTCAAATTTATAAAATGAGCTTAACAAGTTAGTATAGAGAGGGACATAAAAAATGTCAGTGGTAAATTTATACACAATGAAAACACTTAGATTTTTCAAAGCTAGTATTTATATATTCATATAAATTATCTAAAACATCTAGCTGAATCTAATAAGAGATATGTAAATCCTTCATGTGTAAAATTTATGACTCTATTGAGAAACATTAAAGCCATAAAAAGATATACATTGTTCATGGCTTCTTTATAACATGCCCTATATGTTCAATGCAGTTCTAGTCTTGATGCCAAAAGTATAAATAATTTAAACAGCAAATAAAAGATAAATGATAGGCGATAACTAGGAGAC
>PVIR01036643.1:0-15666 GCA_004026965.1 Petromus typicus | reverse complement strand
TTATCTTGATTTTTAAAGGCCCCCAAATTGCCATTTGGTGCTAGATAGGGGGCAAATCTCACAGTGACACACTGCAGTATTATGAAGTAGTAACAGACCTTTCTGGCCTCTGGCCTGAACATAGTACAATAAATAGAATGGTTGTTAAACAGAGTGAATGTGCATTGGTGATGAAACAGTAACCTTCTCTTTTTCATTATTATATTGGTATATGTTATAAATAAAAGCAAATCTATGAGACACAGAGATGACGAAGCACTGCCCTGTCTATTAACCCCGGTGACCTTACAACAACCCACAGGTAAATTATCTCCATCACTCCCATTTAACCGATGTTCAAGAATGTACAACTTCCCCAAAGACAGACCATGCATCGGCGGTGGAACCAGGGCTCAAACTCAAAAATCTGACAAACGTTTTCCCCGCCTACTGTATCACCTGGCCTTCCTACGCCCTGCTGTGATTCCCAGCAAAAAGGGTTTGCCCAGAGCCAGGATGTCACAGGCTGGGTTACAGGGGTGGCACGCCTATTTCTGACATGCCTGGCTCTTTGATGAAGTTTAGCTTATGAGGAAAAAGCAAGTTCATTTGTACTATACATGCTGGCTGACACTCAAGCACTTAAGTCTTGTTTCTGCTTGTGGCATTCTTCTCTCCCAACAAGAAGTCATTCTTCCCCCTCCACTCATGCGGAAAGAAGATGGACTCGTTCATGGATTAACAGTGAGCACCACACAATAATGCGGCAACACAGGCTTCTTTTAAGTCTTTTCTCGGTGAGATCTCCAGTTTTCCTTTCAGCCATGAGAAATTAGTTCTCATCCTGATCTGGCTGAGGGTGAGTGGGAAGGAAGGAGGCAAGGAGCTGGGACTAAAACACTGACTTCCAGTGCCTCAGTTGGCTTTGTCAGGAATCTGGCATAATGCTTAACTACGGCTCTCAGCAGAGGGTTCTCTTGATGCAGGATTTTAGATTTAGGGAGAGAAGCTTCCTTTGCCCTGATGCACACATGGTTCCCCATGTTGCTTGGGATGGTCTAAAAGTGAAAGCAACGGAGGCCTGGGGGGTAGATCGCTGTGGTTCTCTCTGTTCAGTAACATCCACTTCGAGAGCAGGCTCGCTGAAGACACTCTGCTCCCACCTTCGACCAATCTTTGTGGATAAAAAAAGAAACTTTACAAAAGGCAAAAAATAGATGATGGGAGGCCTGGTAAACCTCAAAGAAAAACACAAAACTCACTTCTTGCCCATGGGCACGCGATGGTTTTTCTTCTATTATCAGCTGTGCACCTGCTCTTCCCACTCTTCCTCTGATCCTCCTGAGCTGCTCCCACCTCTCCTTAGTGCTTTTCTTTGCTCTCTTCAGTCTTTCCTCGGGTTACGTCCCCCTCCCCCAGGAAACCAACACTACTTTGTCTTCTCTGTGCCCACAGGTTTGTCCCAAACTCTACCAGACTCCGCAGCCTTCTAGTGAGCCCTCTCTGTCTTGACGCACTAGCGATCTCTACATAGAGATAGAGAAGTAGATTTAGATACAAATTCCTAAAAAAAAGAAAGAAAGAAAAAGCCAAAGCTTAGCTAACACATTTTTAGAGAGCTTCTGGCAGTAACATTTCTAGAAATGTTGGACTGCAACATCACATGTGATGCTTCAGAATCATGCAGCCTTCTAGGTTGGGGGCGAAGAGGGGGTTGCATGTCCAGCCCCCCGATAATGCCTGCCGTGTTTTCAGTCTGACAGGCAGCACTCCTCAGACATTACTAAGCTGCCTCTCCTCTGCGGAGAGAGCAAACGGGCCTCTGTTCATCCCGCCTACACTGCACTCTCCTGGTAGCTTCAACAGATGACTTCTCAAGTCATCTCAGTTTCCTCTTCTGTCATGCAGTCAGGGGCATTCCCTGCTTCTCTTTCATCTCTCTGACTGCCAAGAGGGATTTTTCCCCCCTCTTCTTGTGCTTTTTCTAAAAATTAGCTATAGATTAGTCAAATTAATCTATTCAGATTTCCCCCTAAAACTCCCTCCCCATACAGACAGTGGCTGTGGTTCAAGGCTCACCTACTTCCTCAACGCTGATGCCTGCCATACACTACCTTTCTTCCAGTGGCATTTACTGGGCACTGGTGGCATGACTGGCATGACCTAAATGCTGGACTCACAAGAAAAATATAAGCATTTCTCTCTCTCTGGTGAGAAGACAAACATGTCTGAAGATAGGAGGGAGACAAACAAAAAGAATTACCTTTGTGGCAGAAGGTGTGGCCCAGACACATGATTCAGAGAAGGGCTAGTTCATTTGGGTGAGGGGCACTGGCTGAGGGGACTGTGGGGGGGGTGGAGGTGCTGGGCACACACAGGGAATGCTAATGGCCTGGCCTGACTTCACGGGTTTCAAAACAAAATCTCATGGAAAAGATAATTGAAATGAAAGTTGGAGCTTATTAAATTTCTGTAGGCCCAACCCAATTTCTCATAGTTCCCAGTCATGTGGATACAGGCTAATTTCCTTGGCAGCCTAATATAAAGCTCTTAATGTGATCTGAGTCCCTTAGAGATTAGCACTATTATAAATATAAATGTTCAAACACAAGCAAGTTGAAACCCAATGCCCCCCTAACCATCGCTTTCTGTTATATGAAGGGCTGCAGTGGTGCCTCGAGCCCTTGGATAAACGAGCTCGAGAAGACAGTTAAATGGGCCCACTGGCTATTTCTCAAGGCTGGCTCTGCCACAGGAAGGAGCAAACTTTGTTGTTGCTTAAGGATCTGAGGGGCAGCAGTGGGCAGGACAGCTCTGGGAGACAATCAGAACATCAGGCTGGAGCTTGGGTCAGGGATGCTGGAACTGATCAAAGCATGGAGGCTTTACCCTAAGAGCCCACCTACCAGATCTCTCCTTCATGTTCTTACTGTTTTGCATTGCTTACGAGAGATGAACAAATAGCTACAAATAGACATCAAGGAGTTTATTTATCTAACGAAGAGAAAACAATGTTTGAGTTCTTTGGAGATGTGCATGTGACACCCAACCAGCACGCCTGATAAGCGCAGAATAGGGGTGCAGCTCTCCGCACCAGTGTTTTGATGTGGTCATTACTCGCCCAGCAGAGCCTCCATCTGGCAACACCTTGTTCGCCCAGTTCTAAGTAGCTGAAATTTGTAAAAAACATGTCACTCTTAAGAAAATTCTAAAATGAAAGATTGTTTTCATTCATCTGTAAAATTCTCCTCCAAAGTTAGCTTACGTTGTCTGAAATTTTACTGGACTACTACCTTAAGTCAAATAAAGACAAAAAAGACAAAACTGTTTCGTTTTGTTTTTTAAAATTTCCTAACATTTGTGCATAAAGCAACTGGCTACCAACCCTCACAGTGCTACTTCTAAATAGTCTACTATTAAAAAATAAATTCTGAGATTTCCAAGAGGCAAAAAAACAGTGAATCACATGCAGGCCCTCAGCACCTCCCACAGATGTCTTTCTTCCTCTCGTCAGGTAGAATCACTTAGGTTTGACAGAATATTGCAGTGTTCGTTAGAACAGGATGGGGGCTGGCTAAGTGATAATGTTTTACCACCTCTTCATTTATAGCATTTCATCTTCTTCGATAATTATGCCCTTTGTGGAGAATATAAGAGGAAAATGTACCCATATAACTTCAGCTCGGGGTGCAGATCACATCCAGTTCACTTGTACACAAGCCGCTGCCTGCTTTGCTCTCTCTTCTGAGAAACTTTGACTGGACCTTTGCCTCTGCACCTCCACCTTCCCCTCTGTCTGCAGCACCAGATCCCCTGAGGGAGGCAGAGTGACAGAGAGGACAGAGTGCCACGTGCAGAATCTCCCCATACCTGAGCTGGGACTTCGACTTGAGAGTGACGGGCCGAGTCCGTGAGTCGCATGAGTTAGCGTCTCCTTCCCTGCCCTGGAATGTTAACAGCTAACTCATGGCAGACGAGTTCTGTAACCTCTCTGAGCCCCAACTTCTCAATTCATAAAACAGGGGAATAAAGGACTCTAGCTGTGAAGCTGTCACGAGAATGAATTGACTTCCGTGAGGCGCTTGGCATGGCAGCTGGTGCTCAGTGACTACGATCCCCGCCCACTCTTATTCTTCCACTATATGGTCAGAGATCCCAGTTTCCCTTTCCTAGGGACCTTCTTCATTTACAAGGAGATCATGAGGAATTCATAGGTGAAGAAAGGAGTTTGGATCACTCGAAAGTGTAGAGCTCTTTTTCTCAGGGTTCACAGACTTTGGGCTTTGGATCTTATTTCCTACAATCATTATTAGTCAAGGTAAGTTCTGAAACAAAACACGTCAAATTAGACTAAATACCTGTGGGCCCTCAGCCACAAGCCTGCAAGGATAGTTTGGAGACAGGAGAAGTAATTTCTTGAAGATCTCAGGGCAGAAAGCCAGACAAATGCTGGACCATATCTGGAAGGGATTACTAACCTGTAAGAAAGGATGCTGGACCTTGTCTCATGCCACGAGGCCCCTGGAAAGCTCCAGGCAGAGCTGCTACTCTGAAAGGCCAAAGGCAGGTCCAGAAAGAAGCAGACTGCTGGAATGGTCACCAGGACAGGAGCCCTTGCAGTGCAAAAGCAGTTAAAAATGAAGACTGACCCTGGAGAAGACAAGGTAAGTGTGGCCACTGGAGGCATTCGTGAACTCCTAAGGGTAGAGGAAAGATTAAACTCTTCTTACCGACACACACATACACTTTCCATTCTGGGCCATTTCTGTCAACTTGGAGGTGGTGATTTAGGAGCAGAGACAAAGGCATTACTATTTCACACAGAGACACAGATGTATGGAAATTGCTCTCCTCTATGGAGGACAGACCTCATGCCCTCTGTTGACTTTAGCTATAACCTTGTTGTAAGATCTTTAGGTTCGTAGCTCCCAACTCTTATGTGCTTCAAATTCTAGTTTGCAACCCAGCATTTCTCATATACTGTAGGTATCTCAACTCCAGCATACCTCCAAAGGGAACTCTGTAATCTCCTAAAATCTGCCTCTCTAGCTGGCCTGGTGGCACATACCTGTAATCCCAGCACTAGGGAGGCTGAATCAGGGAAATTGCTGAGAGTTCAAGACCAGCCTGGGCTACACAGTGAGTTCAAGACCAGCCTGAGACACAGAGAAAGATCCTGTCACAAGGAAAAAAAAAAGTCTGCCTCCCAGAATCCACTCAACTCCCTTGACAGCCCACAGCATACCTAAGCAACTGAGAGTGACCCTCAACTCCTCCCTGTCCTCTGCCCACCACACCCTACTGCTGACATCCTGACCTCTTGGGAGCATCTTTCCTTCCAGTTCCACTGATGCCAGCTCTGCTCACCCCACTGCAGCACTCCCCTAGACAATGCCCAGAGGCTCCCAACTCATCTTCCCCTTTCAGACCCCCTCACTGTTGCCAAGGGCTCCCTTTAGATTGCAAAGAAATTGTGTCTCCGGCCCCCAAGTCCAGCACCTGAGTATGTATCTCTTCTTCCACCTGCCTCAGCCCTCAAACTCTGTCTAACTGCTGGCTTCTGGCAGCATCATCTCCCTGCATCACTGAAGCTCCAGCTGCGTCTGACTGCTGGCTGCCATTCTGCTGTCTGCGTGCCTCTCTGCGACTCAGCCAAATGCCAGCTCTTGGGGTTGCCCATGTTATTGCTTCACAGCTTTGCCCAGACAGTGATGCCTAATGTCTCCAAGGCTCAGTTTGTTCTTGTGTAAAAATGAAAGCATGATACAGCACTGGCCACAAAGGCTGTGGTGAGAATTATGTGGGCTGATATGGGCCCAGTGCCCAGGGCAAGCTGGCACAAAGTGGACAGGAAACAAGTGGCAGTGTCCTCCTCTCAGTCACCAGGATGGAATGGAACAGAGACTCTGAGAAAGGCATCGGACCTGGAAACCAGAGACGTCCAGCCTCAAGGGCCACACAGTCACTCTGAAGACTCTCCTCACTGAGCATCAAGGATCAAGCAGTGGGTCTGCACACCAGGTGAGATCTGAGAGGCAGAACAGGCCCGAGTGCCACATCAGTGTGGACGTGTCAGGCACTGAGTGAGAAGATTCTCTGGTGAGGTGAGCTTGGCAGAAAGGAGAGGCTCAGAGGGTCAGCTTGTTAGGGAGCAGGAGAGGTGACAGTGACATGGTTCTTGCTGTTCAGACTTGTCTGCTGCTCTCTGCTGCCCCCTCTTGATGTGGAGGAGAAGGAGAGGGAGAGAGACAAGGCTGGGGGTTGGGCAAGCAGGTGAGGCAGATGCTGAGGAGAGAACAAGAAATGCAACCCCTCACCCAGCGGGGTGGTGGAGGTGGGGAAGAGAGGAGCAAGACTGCTAGGCTCCTGGCCACCTGCAGGCCCCGCAGGCCTTGCCTGAACTCAGGAGCACCTGGAGCTCACTCTTTCTTTTCCTTGTCTCTTCTGGGATGCCCACCTGTGTTCTCTTCACAGATCAGAGGCGAACTCTCCATCGACGATGCTCAGGCCAGTATGGCCATGGCTGGGATCAAAGTGAAATACATTTGGGTTTCTTGACACTATTCTTGCTCTTGCCTGAGGTCATTTTCTCAGCAAAGCTAGAAACCTCAGCAGCCACGAAGGCTGCAGTAATATTCATGAGGTTTACTGAAAATCAAACAACACTAAGGTGAAGGAAGCAACCCAGCTGGGAGGGATAAACAGGCGAAGAGTTGACAGCACCTTTTATCCAGCCACAGAGAGGGACATCGTGGCAGTGGATTATCCCTTGGGGAAAAATGCAAATAACTTTTCCCCTTCATATCAACACAGTGTCCTCATCTTATAAAACACTACTAGGATTTAGAACTTGGATCAGTTGGTATTTTGACTCCAACACCTTTGTTAAGGTGAGAGGGCTGTCCCGTGTACTGCTGAATGGTTTGCAGGATCCCTGACTTCTCCCCACTAGATGCCAGGAGAAATCTTTGTCTACTTAGGACAACTGAAATGTATCCAGACCTCGTTAACTGTCTGTGGAGATAAAATTGCCCCCTGTGAGTCCCACAGCCCTAGATGATTGTCAGGACCCATCCAGCTGCCAACAGCTGTTCCTACCTTCCTTCGATCTCACCTTTACCCAGATGCTACCCGCAGGTATCCACCTACCATTTGATGTTCACATAAATAAAAAAGAAGCTTCTTTCAGAAACCCAGGAAACTCTTTCCAAATACAGATTAGGGGACTCTCTCTTTCTCTGCTCAGTAATTGCAACCCAATGGCTCATAACCATAGAGGAGGCTCCATCCCCAGAGCCTGACCTCCTGTCTCCACAGACAACCAGGGATTCAGGTAGAAGTGCTTGCCAAGAAGACGCTTTCAAGAGCTACACACACACACACACACACACACACACACACACACACCTGACAGAGCTTGTTGTCAAGGGCTTTTCTCCCTCATTTTTCCTTCATTTTGTCTGCTGGTGCTAAGTAAGTAAAAGCTCCAGCAACTACTTCTATGAACACAAATTCAGGGCCAACCTCTTTCACATTCAGACAGCAAGTCCTAGAGCTAAAGTTGTCAGCCTTTGCACAAATAAACAATTATGTTAATTGTGGGTCTGACAAATATTTTTTCGTGAGAAATTAAGTACCATCTGGGGTTAGGCATACAGGCTGAGCCTGTCTAAAAAACCAGCATCAAGAAGCAAAAACAAGACGATCTAAGTCCTTCATGTTTCAATTAAGGATACTGAATCCCCGAGCAATGAAAAATGGCAGCCAGCCCTGAAGAGAGAACAGACACCTCACATACCTGATTCTTAGTCAAGCTACCTAACACTCCCATCCCAAGCCAGCAGGGATCAGGGTAGCCCAAGGGTGTCCTAAGTGTCTATGTAACTAATATTTCTGCATCTCAAGAGATGGGGCTTATTTCATGGAAAACCCTTGTTTGTAACTGGTTCATCAGACTACACCAGAGATAACTGAAAAGAATACCTTGGATAGGCACTGAGCTCTGCTCTGTGACATTGTTTTTAGTCAAAATTAGCATTAGGCTTCGACCTTCAACTCCAGCTGGCTTTATGTTCTTTCACTTATTCTAATTGTAACACAGCGCACCATATAAAGGTCACACCTGTGTTTACAGGACATATGCCATCAAAATATTCTAATGAGAACACCATGTGGCCTCCATTAGAAGATCAAAAACGAAGGGGCGAGATGCAGGTCCTCCTTCTACTGCGGGCCTTTTGGCCCTCCCCAAACGCTACCTCAGGCCTGGGGACACTGCAGCTACCACAGGAGTTTACTTCTGGGCCAAGTACACACTGTTTATTGACAGAGAAACAAATACTCCCCAGCACCTGTCCGGTTTCAGGGTGACTAGGGAGTTTCCAGTCTGGATATGAGAAAACTTTTACACTGTACCCAAACATTCTTTTTCTTTTCTTTTTTTTTTTTTGAAGCCAAAATTAGAACAAAAACAAACATATACAGGGCCCAAGGTAGCAGGAAAAAGAAACTCAATAGTCAAGACAGTTCATGAGAGAAGCTCTGTCTAGGTCTAACTTGCGGGAGCCTGGGGATGTTTCTGCTTCGAGAAGGGAAGTGGCTGCGCCCAGGGGCCAGCGTGCTACACTGCCCTTAGGGGGACCCCCAGGAAAGAGGTTCCCCAAGAGGCAGGAGAGGACAGTCAGGATGCACTGGAAATGTGACGTTAGGGGAACTGATGAAGATGACAGTTTTCTTGTCTAACTCAGTGATGTCTTGATATATAATTAATAAGTAACTGCCATGAGCGATTCCACAGTGAAAGTATTTAGCCCTCTGCCTCCTGCTGCCAACTGAGAAATAACCTGATACTGTTTACCTGGCCAGCAAGTGACCTAACCCAAGCAGGCACTTTGCTAATTAGCATAGCCCAGGCCTGGGACTGGCTGTCACATGCTCCCCTACATTCCAGGCATCAGCCTTTGCTGGGCCCGTAGGGACCACAGGCAGCCAAAAAGCCTGTGGGCAGAAAGATCTGCCATCTTCCAGGGGTCCTGCCAAGTCTGCATTGACTGTTTACCTGTCAGTCCACTAGGCTCAGCCTGTCACTGAACCCACGTCTAAGGCTCACATTCATCTTCAGGAAAGTATCTCCTGAAACTGTGGGGAAAATCCTTCAAAAAAAAATAAGCTTGCAATGTACTGGCCGAAAACTTTCAAATAAGCTGAGCTGTTACTGGAACTGATTATATTAACATGCAAAATGTCAGTCGAAATCTATAGAACTGCCTGCTCGCCTAGCCATTCAGGTAGTGGTGAGCCATTAATTCATGTGAGATTCATCAATTTACAAACAATACAGATAAGTAAGCTAAATTATTGAAAGTCACATGAATATAGTTCTATTCTGGCATCCACTTTTAAGAAACTGTGCTGGAAAAAAAAATTGTTGAGAAAGCTGAGGCATTTTTCTCCCAAGCAGTGCAATTCGAGTTATCGCTCTCCAACTGTCGGCAGCCCATGACGTAAAGTGAGCTGGACAGCGCTCAAGTAAACGGGGACCGACCAGAGTGAAGACTCAGAGTACCAACTACCACCCCAAACACAAAAACACAACTGAAAGAGAACTATTCTTAAAGACTCATGTACCATAAAAGGGGAATTTCCAGAAGCCTCTGATATTAGCAATTTGCCCTCCCATTCCCTTCCTCTCTAGTTTCAAGATGAGATGATGACAAAAAGATTGACTTGTCAGAAGAGAAATACCATGACACTCCATATACGAGCACACAAATGGGCCAAGGGTCACAGCACAACTCGCGGGAAATTCCAGGCCTGCTTTTCTGATTTGCGAAGAAGAAGGGGGGTGAGGAGGAGACAGACACTGACTTTGCCTCCTAGTTAATCCCCCCACGGTAAATACATCCATTTGCTTAGTTTAAAATGAGAATAATTGTGTATTGAGAGCATATGTTATTCTTTTCAGATTGGGGAAAAATAGTTTTTCCAAAGTACAAATGCTAAAGTGGATTTTTTTGCAGCAGAGATAGCTGTGAATTTTCTCAAAACTAGTGCAAGTATGGATGTTTCTCCTTTCACTTTCCTTCTTCACATATGAATTTAGGGCCGATATGCACTGGCTAATTGTGATACTATGTTCCAGCGAGAAGGGAAGCACTCCATCTCATTGGAAAAATGGACATTCATTGGACATTCACTTTTCATAGGCCCAGAATACTAGGTACTGTAAGGGAGTTACACTCAGGAAGTCAAAATCCAATTGAATGGGGAAATGAGCCAAACCACAATGGACATAAAGATACAAAAAAATACCTACAAAACCAGATGAATATACATAACCATCTCTAGTTTCTAATAGCTGGGCTGAATTAGTTCATCTTGCATAGATTTCCCGTACTGTGGGGACTGCCCACAGTACACATTTCTTACTTTCTGTTGGCCAAGTCATGTTCCAAATCCCTTTAAACAGGGTTATTTACATAGAGTCTGCTTTTTAAAAAAAATTTCCCAAACTCAGCCCTCTTTGTCATCTTAAAATTTTTCATGAAGGTATCACGTACTTGCAGCAAAATGAACACAATTTATGCGCAGTTTGATGAATACTGATAATACATTCACCCCTGGATATAAAGCATTTGCATTCTCCCAGAACAATCTTCAGGAGCCTAATCATTAATCATCTGATCCACACCTGTGCAGTAAAAGGTTGTGAAGGCTGAGCACAAAACTATGCCGGGAAGCCCTTAGGGACAGGGCCTTTTATGAAACACTAGCAGACTCTCAGGCCAGGTACCCAGCCTCGTTCAGTAGCCCTGCTGGTACTTGGCCACCTAACTGAGACTTAGTGGCTTTCTCTTCTGGTTTGTTTCTTTAGACATTAGAGTTTACATGTTTAGAAAGACGGAAGTGGAGGCTGAGTAGTCAAATCTGCCATATTCTCACAGGAGTGAACCTTCGACCACAGTTCAAAGTCCTCTTTTCCAAAATTCTGCTGCAACACCAAAAGAAGAGTTCACGTGACCGTGGGGGTGGGGGGAGCATTCGAACTTTTCTCAGCATTTCCTATTTCCCAGATTTCACAGGAACCCTTCAGGGAATGTCTGGCTAAGAGTAGCCCATTCAAGATGTGGCATAATGGCTACCCCGACCCCCTCCATCCACATCCTCCATGTCTCTACTTTGACATTATGATGTTCTAGTGGCTTATCAAGGAGAAGGGGGCAGGGATGGGAGGAAAATCATGGTGACCTGGGCTTCCTTTCAGGTGGGAGTGAGGGTCTAAACTTTTCGCTACCTCTACAGCCAAAACCATGAAGCCAGGTCCCTATAGACTTCTGGATGGGCCTTCATTTCTCATGAGAGTTAAGAGTTAATTCACAGACATCATCGGCATTCTATATCTTTAAAGCGAAAACAAAATGAAAAATGTCTCCAGAATATTATGTAGGAAGTACTTTTAAAAAAAAAATAATAATCACTATCCCCAAATGGTACCCTGAGGTGTTCCTTTCTTAAATCTCCAGTAATCAAAACAATGTGGTTGAATAGTTTACAAGTTTCAACCCTTGAAAAGGTCACCTCCCTACCTCACACCCTGCTGAGTTCAGAGCATAACGGATATTTTGAGTCACATGTATTGTTCTTTACTCATTTGCATTTGGTGAAATCCCTCCCTTGGACAAATTTAGCAAGCAAAGCCTTGGGCCTCCTCGGGGATTGTTCTCACGTATACAAGCAGCTTTTGTCACTTATGCTTTCTCTTCCTTGGATGAGCTTTTCATCTCTCTTGGGATGGAATACTTTCTCCTTTGCAATGAACTAGTAAGGCTTGAAGATCTGCTCCAATGTGCGCTGAGTCTTCTCTCCTGAGCTTCCCTACCTGACCTGCTGAACCGACATATTTCTTATTTCAGGCTGAGAGGGCAGGGTTTTCAGCACTAGCATGTATTATGGAAGGCCCAGGCCAAGTGTTTTAGCACTAATTACCAAATGAAACTAGCTAGAAGACAATTTGTCCCAAGCACTCACCGACCCACTGTGAGTTCCTTTGGATAGAGATCCTCATCTCCAAACACAATCCACAGCACAGGGCTCAGTTCTCAGCCCCTTCTTCCCATCTGACATGCTGTGTGCTCTGGCTCCCGTGGGCTGCCCGGGTACTTCAGGGGTTGCCCACTCACTCCCCTGAGCTCTGTGTGTAAGCCAATGGTGCTAGCTTTCAAAAACATATTTCTTTCTCTATGAGTAATTTAAAAGTGACTCATCCTCACCCACTGGGACATGTGACCCACAGTGTGTGTCTATAGATGTGTAACCCAGAGCAGTTCTTAGAACACAGATTCCCCCTCCCACATGCTGTTTATTTTCCCCTCACTTCACAGCAAGGACGAAATGACAGAGACACGTTGTTTGGGGCTGTCCACTCTGCACTCCAACATGCCCATTAGAGGTGACAAGGGACCTCACCCAACACCAGATAGTCACAGGGGCAGGTCAGTGCATTTGGATTAGCAGGAGTAGGGCACCGGACCCACTGAGAAAAATTCTTAAAAATCTAAGTCCATATCAACAACAACAAAAAACCTCCTACTTTTAAATTCTGCTTCTTTCTTTCCCAGTAGAAATTTAGACCTAATAAGGGAGAGACGCTTACATCCACACCCTCAAAAAAGTGAGCAATATTTTATTTTTCCATCAGAAACTGTTCTCAAGATATGCTGAGGTTAGACTTGGTAGCTCAGGTATATGCAAATGTTTTTATTTTTCCCCAATTTTTCTTATTCCTCCAGTTGAGCAGCATGGATGCTGCTGCTGCAGAAAGGCACACAGAGACACAGCTGTCAAGCACTCTAGAGAGTATTTCCTACCTCTTTCTCACTTCCTATTTTCTATTAAACCAGATCTAACCTCATTTGCCTGCTCTGTGTAGACCATCACAATCTGGCCTGTCTCCCCTTATTTTCTAGCACCATTATTAGTTGTGTAATTTATCCTTAGCTATTCTCGGGGCCGTGTCTTCATAGCCTCTCCAAATACACTGCAGCCTTCATTCTTATCCCACAGCCACCACCCACTCCCTCCAACCACCTCTCTTATTCTCCGCATCTTCACCTTCCTGCAGACCTCTGACCTCCTCTATCTAAACCTTAACACATTTATTCTTCCAATGCAGGCCATCCGCCTAAAACTGTCTCATGTGGCCCTCCTTAACTGGTCATTCGGTATGTCTTTAACGTTTGCCTTTTCCAAACTTAATATTTGCTATTTTTTGTATCTGGTCTCAAGTTTTACCTTGCTACTTGGTGTATGTGTTCATGTTTGATTCCCAGGTCTTTCAGGAGAGGTATAAATTTTACTCCTGTGTGGCCCCACAGTGCCTAACTCCACAGAAACAGAACTTTAGAGGAATATATTTTAATTTTTGCCAGACTGGTATAATATGCAAAGTTTAACCAAACCTTTAGCCTGTTGCTAAATTTGATTGTCATCAACAAGTAAACTTCAGTGTTTATCATAGCAGGAGACTCTATGGAGAACAATAAATACAATGAATATTCAATAAAATGACAAACAGGAAATAATAGCCACATATGTAGCATGTTCAAGCACTGATCCAAGAAGCATTTAACATATATCAGTTTGTCTAAATTTCATCCTAATTCGAAGTAGAAACTATTTTTATTCCTACTTTATACTGAGGAGGTAGAAGTATATGGTAGGTAGCTTGTCCATAGTCACAAAAGTAGAAAGACCTGGAAATGGATTCAAATTTAGGCAATTTTCTCCAGATATGTGCTCTTAATAGCCAATATATTCATACTTGTGAGTGCTTTTTATATGCTTTTTTTCTTTGTAACACTAAGGAGCTTGACTTCCATGCAAATACTTTGTCATAGTTATGTAGAGCAAAACTTATCATCACTGAAGTCCAGAATAAAGATCCCTGATAAAAATAAACTTCCAGGAAGATCAAAAAACAATTAGGGTAGCATGGAAGCTAAATAGAATTTTCTTGGAACTGTACAAGGTAAAAAAGTCAGTCCATTCCGGAGCCCCTGCAGAATGGTGGTACTACTCCATCCTTCAGACTTGTATTATTATGTATCCAATAGAAGCTTTCCAAATCCTTGATTTCTCTACATAAAGAAACTGAACACGACCCAAATTATGGTTGCATTAAGATTTGTTTAGTATATTTTAAATATCAGCTTGTAGACTCACACATGGCATGCTTGAGAACTACAGATTATGTACAAGAAAAACCTCATCTTGGTGGTCAAATACGGCAGGAAATGATGCTACATGATTATTCATGTATTAGCAGTCGCTTAGGTATCATAAGGCTTTTAGGGGAAAGGACTGGGAGGCAGTGGTTGGAAATGGAGTCCCATTATTAATATAGTCAAACTATTCAGCTGGATTCAATAAAATAAAAAGCTCTACCCAGACCAGTGTCTGTAGTAGAAGATGCTAGGAGCTAGGTTTTTTTTTTTTTTTTTAAATGTGTCTTTATTGAATCCAGGCTTTATGTATGGCATTCCTTCTCCCTGGATGGCTAAAAAGTCATCCCACGCACTGGGAATCATTCGAGAAGAAGCACACTTAAGCTAGGTCAAGAAAACACAGTTGGCTTTAAGGGAGAATACTTCATAATCACGCTGATTGCAACCATGGTCGCCCTTTGGCTAGAGTGTCAAGAAAGGCTGTGAAATGCACTTCTACTAATTCAATTCAGGTTGTAAACCACTACTGGGAGCCTACTATGCGCCAGCTCTGCTTCAGTCTGCAGGAGGGCCCTAAGGAGCCAAACAGGAACAAAACCCAAGTCCTGCTTTGAAGGCTTCGTGGCCAGGGGGAGCAGCCGGCACTCAGGGTTGATTACATGGTGAGAAGAGTTTGGGTTTGGATGAGCACCATGAATAAGGCTGTCCCTCTCCTTGAGCCTGTAGCTATTCTCTTCCTTTGTCTGGCTCCCTCTTCACCATTTTCACTCTGCCTCATACCCATCTCAATGGTCTTTCACCTCAGACCTCCCTGCCCTGCAGCAACCTTCTGCTTTGTTCCCCTTTAATAACATCTGGCCAGTTCCCTGCTTGTGCTTCCGGGGACCTGCTCAGCAGCCCAGTGCATACTCATAAATGATGCTGAGGAGTCCTCTCCATCCTAACTCTCCTGCGACTTGGCTACATCACCTGAAAAGGAACCAGGGGAGAAATGTACTCCATAAAGTTAAGGTAAAGGCTTTAGGTATTTTACTTTTACTTGTGGAACAAATATTTACTAAATGCTAAGGGTCCAGACATGGAGGTGGCACAAAAATTAGGATCGCTAGAATGAGAGGAAAAACAAAAATAAGTTGAGGGGAAGGAATGTCCAAATAACAAACACATTTTATGACAATGCTAAAAACAGATACAACCTCAGGGAGGATTCAAGTAGGCCAGATAGCTACTGTCAAAATAAAATGCTCAAATGGGCAGAGGTCTTGTACCAGATTGCCTTTACGCTCTGCTGTCTACCCCAGAGCAAGTTCACTGCCTTTTTCATTAAAACCGCAGTCTTAGTCTCATCTTAGTAATGGTCCGGACTGCAGATTCACAGGACACTGAGCCTGGTCCTCAGCATGAGGAGCAGCTGCTGGTTCTTCCCAGGAAGGGACTGTAGGCATAGTAATACTTATGCTTTATA